>VDFB02253638.1:0-42178 GCA_007258455.2 Sequoia sempervirens | reverse complement strand
GAACAAGAGGTAGCAACCCAATCTATACTTTTGTTGCCTAGTTTTGATAAGTTATTCACAATTGAGTGTGATGCAAGTGGAGTAGTAGTAGGAGGAGTACTTAGTCAAGAAGGTAGGCTAGTAGCCTTCTTTAGTGAAAAACTCAATGAAACCAAGCAAAAATACTCTACCTATGATCTGGAACTTTATGCTTTGGTGCAGTCCCTTAGGAAATGGAGGCATTATTTATTGCCCAAAGAGTTTGTGGTCTTCACAGATAACTAGGCACTCAGTTACATCAACACCTAAGAGAAGTTAACTAATAGACATTTGAAATGGATGGAGTACATCCAAGCCTTTACATTTACCATTAAGCACAAGAAGGGACAACAAAACAAAGTAGCAGATGCATTAAGTAGGAGAATGTTGACAGTGCAAGAAATATAGCTGAAAAGCATTGGATTGGAGAGTTTCAAAGACCTTTATGGTGAGGATGAAGATTTCTCAAAAGCCTACAAGGTATGTTTAGATTTTGAAAACCACTTTCATAGTCAATATGCTAAGTATACTCTACAAAATGGATTGTTATTTAAGGATAATCTGTTATGTGTCCCAAGAGGATCAATGAGGGAAAATCTGATCCAAGAGAAACACAATGGCAATCTTAGTGGGCATTTTGGAATAAATAAGACTTTAGAGCTGGTACAAAGATTCTACTACTGGCATAAGTTGGCAAGAGATGTTAGGAAATATGTGGAGCAGTGTGTAGTTTGCATGAAAGCCAAAGGGGGAGTCAGCAATTCTGGTTTGTATAAGCCCCTGCCTATTCCTAACAGACCATGGGAGTGTGTGAGCATGGATTTTGTGGTAGGTCTTCCTAAGACCAAAACTAGTTTTGACAGTGTTTTTGTAGTTGTGGACAAATTCATCAAGATGAGTCACTTTATCCCTTGCAAAACCACCCATGATGCAAGTTACGTAGCTCATCTCTTTTTCAGGGAAGTTGTAAGAATCCATGGATTGCCATTGAGCATTGTATCAGACAAGGATGTGAAATTCATGAGCCATTTTTGGAAAACACTATGGAGCAGATTGGGAACAAATTTGTCATTTGGATTAGCTTACCATTCTCAGACCAATGGTCAAACAGAGGTGGTTAATAGAGTGCTAGGTAATCTATTGAGGTGCTTGACTAAAGAATATGGACAGACCTGGGATATGGTGATTTCTCAAGCTGAGTATGCTTATAATGATAGTATAAACAGAACTACAGGGAAAAGTCCATTTTAAGTGGTGTATGGGATGCACCCAAGAGGCATTTGTGAACTTAGAGACCTTGGATCTCAGGAGAATAGGAGTGGACATGCAGAATATTTCACTCAAACCATGAAGGAGATTCATGAGCAGGTTAAGAAGACAATTACAACAGCAACACAAAAATTGAAAGATAAAGTTGATGAGTCAAGGAGAGATGTGCAGTTTGCAGTAGGTGACTATGTTATGGTCAATATTAACAAATCAAGGATGTAAAAGGGAATGTCAACCAAAATGCAGATGAAAAGAATAGGACCATGCAAGGTGTTAGCTAAGTATGGGAAGAATGCATACAAGATAGAATTGCAATCTGATTTGGGCATATCTCCAGTCTTTAATGTTGTTGATTTGATCAGGTACAAGGGAACAGTCAGTGATGAAGTTCAGAACAGTCAAGAAATCTTTAAGGATATCAATAATATACCCCTTCCAAATCAAGAGAAACTTCAGGCAGAGAAGATCTTGGAATCTAGGGTGAAGAAAGCTACAAGACACAAGGCATACATGGAGCACCTTGTCAAGTGGAGGAACAAACATGAATCAGAGGCCACCTGGGTTGAGGAAGATGATTTTAAGAGGCTAGGCATTGATATATCATTGATACCACCTCAAGTTCCTTGATCTTTGTGCTGAGAGGAGGAGAATGGTGCAGGAGCACCTGCCAAGGTGCCAAGGTGCAAGCATATTTTGAAGTCTTGTTTTAAAAATCATTTCATTTTGTTGTGTAAGGTATTTTAACACCATTTATATTGTGTTTGAGGACCTTTTTCTTCTTTGGTTAGAAGATGAATAATTTGGGGATCTTTTTGTGGTGGATTCCTAAGTTTTTGTAAAAATTGGAAAACACACTGTATTTTACATCATGATGTTTTTGACCGATCTTAGGCTTGGAGAAGGAAACCTAACCATTTCCAAAGCTTTGTAAAAGTGATTTATCGACCCTTGAGGAGGTTAGAGGATTTTTGAGCGTGGCAGTTTCATGAGAACAAGAAGAAACAATGATTTTTGTGTGTAAAAAAATTTTGATTTTCTGTTCTTGGCTGCGTGCCTGCTGCTAAATGGATTAGACAAGGCATTTAGTTGATTTTTTAGCATGTAGAGAATCCTTCTAAAGCTTTGTATTGGAATTTTTAGACAAATTTTCTATCGCTTTCTTTCATTTTGTAAATTCTGTGTCTTTTGCTTTAGTCCTATTTTGACTGGTAAATTCCAAAAAATGGAGTTTTAGTTTGTTTCCTGTCCATACCAGGAAGTATGGGAATTGTGGAAATAAGAAAAAACTCCATCCTTGTAAATAATGTAAATATAAGGGTCTTTGTGAGTACTGGAAGCATGGTTATAACCTTTTCCTAGGCGAGCTTGTGATGCCCGATTTGGAAAAGGTGGTTGGAAATCAGACCTAACGTGGTAGGGGTGATAAGTATTTGTTGATGCAATGTGTGCAGTGATTGCAGGAGCCCTCACCAAGGTTGGAAAGAATGCATAACCTTTGTTTGTTCATCTGGAGGCTAGAAGTTACAAACTATCCAAGAAAAGACCTTAGAAACCCTAGTTTCTTGTATAAATCAGTGTGCTGCCTATGTACGGCTAGAGAGGGGCCCAAACCTTGAAAATCCTTTAGTGTTTGGAATTTGATCCAGGGTTTCTGAAGGGGGTTTGTCCTTACCAGTTGCAGGAGAGGAGTTCTAATCATTTTTCTTATTCAAGGAGGCCTAAAAGGGGCTCAACCCTAGTAGCCCTTCCCAAACCCTAAACTAGGGTTTAATGAAAATGATAGAAGCAATAAGATCTGTGCTTGGAAAGGAACCTACCCTAGACTATCTTGAAGCTTTGAAAACCTATGCACACCCCTGAAACGAGGTTAGGAAGAATTTGGAGATTAACTAGTCTTTAAGTTGATTAAGGGCTAGTTGGTGAATGTAAGGAAAAGCACCAAGAATTGCTTGGTAGCAGCAAATTAGAGATGGTAGCAGGGTTGGCAAAGAACCAGGGGTACCTAAACTAGCAGAGGACCTATAGGTTGAATGGTGGATGAAGTGACACCTTAGGAGTTCTCAAGGCAAGGACTCAGAGCATTGAGATTGTGATAATCTCAATCTAACCCTGTCTCTATCATCCAAAAAGCCGCTTCAAAATCCTTAGACTTTGTTTTCCGTTATAATGAAGTCTTTTGTAGCAATGACATCGAAGAGCTTGATGGTAGGCCTGGCCAAGACCTTGCTTATAATGGTCGATGTGAATATGACTGAATGTTTGAACACCACCTAATCGTTGGCCTCATCATAGGGGACACCTATCTCATCAGAGAACAAGGGCGTTGACTTTCTGACCACCATCATATTGAAAGGTTGCATCAGTAATGCCTTAGGATTTAAAACCACATCTTCATTTCTAGAGAAATCCACACTCTTGTAGTCCATAGGTGGATCTTTGCCCTGGTTCTTAATCATCCTTTTTAGCCTTATCTCCACTGCTTTGTCCTTTGTCACATCCAAAACTCGTTTCTTACATTTAGTTTTTGGCAGCATTATGCCAAAGAGCTCTGTTGCCTTTTCTATTTGGGTGTTGTGTGCACATCCTGCAATCATGGCATTCCACGACACCACATCATCACTGACTACTAGAAAAACCTCCAAAACCTCCCACACCACCAACATTAGCCCCTACCTTGTATACGCTATGATGAGAGTTTTGGAGGAAACCACAATCTTCATCTCCTTCCCTTTTCCTGTGCGCATTCCTTCTACCATGTAGCCATTTAACTCCAGCCTTTCCCTGTTGCTCTCTGCATTGGGCTTCTACTTGGTGCGACTTTCTCAACATCATGTGATTTTAGTTGTGCATGCTTATGGAGTTTGTGAGGAGTATTATCTCTACCAAGGTCCTCATCATCATCTCTGGTTTATGATGTTTGATGAGCTTTGTTCGCTATAGAAGGAGTTCCCACAATCTGTGAGCCATCAATAATGGTGTTTTTAACCATTTGCCCCAAAAAAGCCTCAAACTACGGCTTTTTCACCTCACCATGAAAATCTATTACTTCTTTGCATTGATCTACACTCAAAATCTCTGTGGGCTCTCTCTCTGAAGTTGATGAATTACTTCAGTTGGATGCATGGCTGTCGTAATTATCCTGATCTTCATGGTCATATCCACCACCATAAACAAAGAGTGGATTATCATAAATCTTTTTTCCTTCTAGCTCAAATAATGGATTTTCATATACCATTATTTCAGCCTCTCGATTTTTGACCTCTTCCATAGGATCATCTTCATCTTCACTTGCCTGGGGTTCATCTTCCCCCTCAGAGAGGTCCTCCTCTACATGAACAGGCTTGACTGGCTCAAGCTTTGCAATGCCATTTTCAGCTTCTGATGCCAGATGTGCAACTGGCTTGGGCATGGGATTTTCTTTTGGAGCCCATGATACTTCCCCATGACATGGGGATTCACTCTCCTCCAAAGCAATCCATAGAGCAATTTCAGAACTTCCCTCATCTGGTTCCTCTGTGCCTTCTTCCTCTATTGTTTTCTTTCTCCTTTTGGATCATTGCCTTTTTCTACGTTTATTGCTCTTCTTCAAATTATCATACTCCTCATAATAAAAAATATCAACAGTCTCTACAAATGACACTTTCTTCTTCTGTGTTGCCCAATCTTCTGAATCTAAACTACCAAGCAATTCTTCAATAATAGAATCAACTTCATCATTTATTTCATCCAAAAACATCTGATGAATAGCTCCCACTTCATCATGACTCAGTCTAGAGCCACATGACCAAGACATGAGAGCTTGAACCCAATCATCCTAGTTGGGACTCTCTTCCATAACAACTTCGACATCTTCATCATCTAAAACTCTCACTTCATTAGGATCTAACACCCAATTGTCCTCCATCTCTGCTAATTTTTTTTCCATAGCTTTGAAAATTCTTCGCCAATTTCTAGCACTAAGCTTCAGGCTCTGATACCAATTGTTAATATTAAAATGAGTAAAGAAACAAAATAGAAAATAGAAAAATTAAGAAACACGAGACAAGACACAAATTTTATAGTAGTTCAGCAATTGCCTACATCCACTTTCAACAATAGGGGAAATCTCTTTATTAATTTTGAATTTCAATACTATTCACACAACACTATTTATAAAATGGTCTCCACTTCAATAATGGAAAAATCTATCTGTGAGAGAAACTTGCCAATCTAGACAAAGGCATCCTTATTGAATTTTTTTGAGAATCTTGCCAATTGGAGCTTCACCAAACCCAACATATATTACAATTTAGCTTAATTTTAGAATGAATTTTAATTTTAATTGATATATAACTTATTTGGAATTTAGTATAATTTTAGAATGAAATTAGATTTTAATTGATATATAATTAAATTTTAAAATGAATTTAGTTTTATTTAGTTTAATAATTTTATATCATAATCGAGCTTTGCATAAAGAGATGCTTTCATTTTCTTCATCATATTAATATTTTTAAATAGTATTATAATGAAGATGAAGTGAGAAAAAAATTTCTATTAAAGGAAAATCTTTGTATTATAATGAAGTATATTAACTTAGAAACTTATTTTTATATGAAATAATAAATTTAGATGCTTTTTACTGAATCATAAAAGGTTAAAAATTATCATGTTGGCAGAAGTGCACAACAAACAATCTAAGAAACTATAAAAGCTATTTAAACTTAAAATAAATAAAATGATGAATCAAATGAATTTATGCTAAATTTTATAATATAGTGATAATTCGATATATATAACTAATATTCATTAGAAACCTTAATATTTATATTTAATAGGATTTTAAAATCAAAACCTTATAACAAAAAATTCACATAAATCATATGGGTTTCTCTGTTCTCACATAGAGATATGATTCGTGTGAATTTTTATTCTTTCAAATTATGTATAAAGTTTATAAAGAAATGACTCCCACTATAATCATTTTTACTAACTATATTATATATAAAATTTTGTCATAAGGTTTTCATTTTAAAAATCCTATTAAATATAAATATTAAGGTTCTAATGAAGATTTGTTATATATATGGAGTTTATATTATAAATTTTAGATATTATTCATTTGATTTATCATTTTATTTATTTTAGCTTTAAATATCTTTTATAATTGCTTGGTATGTTAGCTATACCATTTCCAATTACATTTACGAATTTAATTTCTTAACCTTTTATCTACCATTATATGCTCTCATCTTGCCCTTCAAAGGATCTTGATGATCAAAAAGTGTTATATAATAAGGTAATGGAATTTAATTAGTTTGTTAAGCTTCAATATGTTCTATAATTGGTTGATTATATTCTAGCTTCTACTTCATATTCCATAATAATCTAATTTGTATTGTGAATCTTTCTTTTTCAATATTCTTCAAAAAGTGTATGTAATTGCAATAAATTTTTTTTCTAGATTTACCTTTCAACAATTTTTTTTTCCAAATCCAAGCTTCTACACTACTAGAATGGTACAACATTGTATAAATTATTATTTTTAAATACCATTTCTTTTCTAGTTATGGTGCAACCAAGATTACATTTTGAATCAAAGGAGAAAAGAAGACAATATCAAAGAGAATATCAAAGAGAATATAGAAGGAAATATCAAAGATGACAACAAAAAAAAATGACAAATGCTCAAAGGGAAGAACAAAGAAGAAGAGACAATGAAGTTCATAGGAAAAGATATGGTAGACAGAGGACACAACTAATAGTACAATAATTAGAAATTTTAGAGAATGTAGATGAAACATATGGAATTAGAAATAGTCGTCAACGAACCTTTGAACAATTATGCCATTCTGAAAGAGAAGAAAGACAACAAATTGATCCCCAACCAAGTGAGGCACAATCATCTATTTGGTCTAAATATTGAATTGAATCTTCAAAATGAAAATTCAATTTCAATAGAACGTGTAGCAAAAACACCTCAGCATGGAAATGAGTTGAGATGAATTTAGGTGTACAAGGCAACATAGAAATCATACCAAACCCAAATAGAATGCTTCACTCTGATTTCAAAAATTTTGAAATGTAATTTCGACATTGATTAGATAGCTTCAAAATTCCAAACATGTGCTATGTTTGTCAAGAATGCTACCTAGGAATGAAATTATTTTGCACATTTGAAGGTCTTGTATGCAATAAATGTCGACAAGAGAGAAGAAATAATAGATTTTCGGCTTCAAATAGTATGGATCCTGGGCCATGTTGTTAATAGATTTGCACCCTGTTGAATGCAATATTCAACAACCTACTAAAACATGGAAACCTCCTTCAGATGTGGGTGATTTGAGCGAAGGAGGATTCTTCAGAGTGAGCTGGTTCTCCGAATGATAAGTCCTATCTTAAAACTTCAGAGGAAAAGGGATAGATAGATGGACTAAAAATAAAACCTGAATCTAAATAATAATTAACTTATTACTTCTAACAGAAAATAGTTCTTGCCACTCACAACAATTCCTTCATTACAATGGTTCCTACAATCTCACCAATGTTTTCATCAATAATTCATATGAAGATTTAGAGACATCGAATACATCATACAACTTGAAAACATGAAACCCTGTGCAAAAGACTCATAAAAATAGGACATTAAGGATTCAAATCTGAAACACAAAGCATCAAACTACTGTTACCATTCTTGAGACAAGAAAATGGAAAGAAGAACTCTGATGTATTACTGAGACTGAAAGAGTGTCAATCTGCCAAAACTAAGTACAAAAAGGTTCACCAACTCAAGAAGTGTCTGAGTAGGAAATGTAAAACTGAATTGAGAAGAAGAGCTGAAAATACTAAGTCTATCAAAGACATGGCTCTCAAGAAACCCTAATCCGAGCTCAAAAAAAAGATCAAGGAAAAAGGCTTCAAACTGTCTCAAAAACTGCATAAAAGCAGAAAAAAGCATATTGCTTTTATGATCACACTGTCAAGCCTCTAAAAATAGGCTGAATCTGCTTTAAAATCTCAAAAAACAACCTTATCTCTCCAAGATAAGACTCAAATCTGACCAAGAGAAGAAGTCAACAATAATCTGCTAAAAATAGCAAGAAATCATAAAACAATTTATAGGAGATTGCTTTACGATTTTGCTTTACAAGATTGCAAATTCTCACAATTTTTCTATTTTTGCAATTAAAGATTAAAAATCTTTTGCAAAAAAAGAAAACCTTCTTATCTTCTCACTACAATGCTTTGATTTTCTGAAAAAATCATAAAAATATTAACACACAATTATCCTCTCATCAAAATCTCTCATTGATTTCTCTAAAATCAATTAAAATAAGAAACCCTAAAACCTGATATTATCCCTAAGTCATAAGATACATTATTGATTTTCCTCAAATCAATCAGAAAAAAAATCCCTAGGGTAAGACATCCTTCAACCCTTATACCCGCACTTCCCTCAAGACAATAACATTAAGATGCTCAAGTCTCCAACTCATTTTTCCTAAGGCATAAGATAATTATTAGCTCAAAACCTAAAGACCCTAAACACAACTCTAGGCATAAGAAATTTGGTATTAGAATTCATACTTTATCAAATATGATGCAATGGTTATTCCATTCGAATTTCTCCATGAGCTTGACCGAATATTCCAAATGATGATAAGGTTCGAATTAGGATTTCAACAAAAAAAATTCAAACCCTAATAATCACTTCATTTCACACTCTCCACTTTGAAAGAAAAGAGCTCTCCCTGAGAGCGCGCTGCCATGACGGTTGAGCTAGGACTGAGAACCCACATGCTCGATAGTCTTCACTTGCACCTTCCTATAGCTGAACTCCTCATTGGGTAAGCTTATTTTGTCTATTATTATGGTTCTTCTACTTCATTTTAAAGCAAGAACAATCTCCATGGGCATGGCTTTTCATAATTCTTTCCGACTTCTCCTTGCTTCCTTACTCTATTCTTCTTTGGCCGTGATGAGCTTGAACTCGATCTCTGTTGAGAGACTCCATGAGAGAGTTTACTTGTGGGTTTTTTGCTTCCTTCCTCTGTCACAAGGTAAGATATGTATTCTTAGCCACTATGGCTTTGCATTTTGTTCACTCTGGCCTTATGGCCGCGGCCAATACAACCTTTGATACCTTTGCTTTGCATTTTTTGTGTTCACATTTTACTATTATGAGAGCTCGATTGTAATTTCGAGAGCTCGAACTCTTGGTTTCTGGTGCTCTTTGAAGCTATTGGCCATGGTTATACCCACTCTCCACAATCTTGAACTGGTAATCTTTTTCCTTAAGCACGTATCTCTTCTTTGTATTTAGAAACCTAAGGAATCTCTCTTTTATTTTATGAATTTCTGGCCATATTCAGGCCGCACCAGCTATGTATTATAGAAAAAATTGTTAAAGTTTTTTGTGCTCGACCCAAAACAAGAAATTCTCCTTCTTGCATATTTGATAATGAATCCCTTTGTGGGTATCATAAAAATTGAATGAAAGTTGCATTTCCTCCATTTTGAAGCTTGATTCATCACAAGGAATTCACATTTTATGTCTTTTGCTACTTTATGTAAAAAACCCCATATGGGTTAGTTCTGCAACTCTATTTTCTTGTATTTTAAAAGTAAACCCTAAAAATGGGTACTTGAGATTCAAAACTGCATATTATTGTATGATTCAATTCATATGGGTTCAACCCAAATGACTAAAGATCTATTTTTGGACTTCTGAAACAAAAGAACGACATGGGTATTTGTATATCTTGAAGAAAATGCATCTATTCTGATATCTCTTACACAGCTCGACCACCCGTTCTTTGTATTTATTCTTGTTATTTACTTAACAAGCCCTCTCATGGGTATCACTGGAAATGTAAAACTTCATGGTTTTAGTATTCTAAACCTTGACCCAAGAATAAAATCCCACCAGTATACCTGTTACCTCACACAAAATTCTCAATTGGGTTGATAGAACAAACTGCTTTGTTGTTGAGATAAGAATATCCACATGGATGATTGGAAATGGTGAAAAATTTGTATATTTGTTGTATTTAGTTTATGGTTTGACCCATTGCAAGTGATGCCTTACTTGATATTCTATTTTGAAAAGAAGACTCAAATAGTGAGCTGGAAACACATCTATTATCTTTAATATTCTCATGTAACATGATTTCTTTTGCACTTTCAGTTGCAAAAAACCATACTTGGCATTTGTTATTAAAACTGGGTTTGACCTCTCTCCTATTTCTGCATTTTCAATTAATCATGTAAAACTAGGCTTCTAAAGCATTCGAATTTATTACTTTTAGCATGATTCTATGTTTGTCTTTTCATGAAGAAAAATGAACCACAAACTTATGAAATTTTGTAAATGTATCCCTTGTTTTGAACTACAGTCATATGAGTTCATGCCGTTTCCTTTTCCACACAGAATTTCATTTTGACTGAATTTGTAGATTACTTATTCCATGCATAATTTGCTCATTCTGAAAATAACCCTTATGTGTTTAAATTCTTGTCAAAACTGTGTGCACACCATTGTTCCTTTGGATTCCTTAACTCTAACACACAACAACCTTCGCCTTTTGCTCTTGAACTTCATAGAGATTTTAGATTGAAACATTGCAACACTATGGACTACCTCTACTCATCAGTTCCTATGTATAACTAACACCTCAGAACACCTTCTGGAAAGAAACTGCTATCATTTCTTTGTCGATCTGGAACAAACATTTCTCACCTTGTGATTCTTAAAGCTGTATTTGCTTATCGGTCAACTGGAACTGGTTATTCATTTGTCACTTGAATGCACTGTCAGTTCTTCATACTCTTGAGCTTCAACATGGTACTCTTCATGCATTTTTATGTCCCACTTAACAACCTGTTCTTTAAATATGTTCTCTTTTATGATGAAAATCAAAACAAAACTCTTTATTAAGGCATAATGTATGCCTGTTCACTATCCTTGAATGTGAAAAGAACACTGATGAACTGAAGCTCGCATGACATCTACAATCATGATGAATAAATAACATAGAACATGAACTATGTAGCAATGTTTGATACAAATGTACTCAACTGAATTAATTGAGTGAACTAAACTCACTGTTCACCTGTAGCCTTTAGAAAACATTAACCTAATCATTATGAATGCACAGTTGGTTTAGTAGCTCAATGGATAACTATGCTTTTACTCTTTCAGTTGTATCTCATTCCTTTTGATGAATATATGATGTAACCTTTAACTCAGTCCATTTAATGAATAGGGTAGCATGCCGAGCTCTACCCTTGTGGGAGCCCGTTTTTCTCCACATGATTGGTCTTCGAATAATAATCAGCTTCATGACTTTACCTATACCTGCACAAGGAAACAAACAATGTTAGCATAAAAAATAGAATATGATGATCATGTTATTTCTCCTTCAGCTCATTTTCTCTGCACTTGATTGATTGTTTCAATGCATGATTAATAGTAGGCCAGGCACTATTGTTGGTGCCTCATATAGGTTACTTCATAATCAGAGCCACTGACACCCCCTCTTTTCTCTTACAGGTCAACGAAGCTCGAGAAGATAAAGGCACACCATTCAACGTCAACCGTCAATAATCAGGCAATGATGATTATGTTGTCACTTATATGTTTTATTCTTTCACATCTTCAATAGTGTAGTGTGTTATTAGTGGTGCATTGTAGCAGTCACATCCACGACTTGTGTGGATATTTGATTTCAATTCTTGCTTTCATTTGAAAGGAAAATGCATTCCAATGCAAATCTTGTAATATCATTATGATTCTTGAAATCAAATGAAGCCTTGTAAAATATGAGTCTTTTCATGAAATAAACGAAAGCATTTAAAATGCTATGTTGTTTATATGCTCAATTTTGTACTTCACTTAATTCTGGAACATGTGGATGGCACTCTAAAATTCTGATTTTCCTTTTAAATGCACAACTGTCACCTGATGAGTATTAATAACAATGTGAAACAACACTTAAACTTAAACTACAATTTCACCTTAAGATGTAATAATGTTCAGCCAGTTCCATCAATTGAGTTTCAAGAAAAAAATTTGGTAACAGGCCACAGCCAAAAGAGCTTGCAAACTTGACTCAAGTTGAAGAAATTTTGATTGCATGTGTTAGCCCAATATTACAAATTACACATGCAATAGGTGGTCAATATAAATACAAATGACACATAATAAGTTTTCCACAAAATGTGGAAAATGTTGCAAAAGTTTTTCCACATACAATCAAACAATTGTCAATCATTATTGTTTGAAGAAGGGATCAACGTGGCACAAATTATAACTTCACGGTCAATAGGGATCGTGTCTATAGGGTATTAAATTACAAAGTAGACCACAACAAGTTTTATTCAGATGTTAGAATTGATGAAAATGCTCTGAATGCTCTAACAAATTTTGATTAAAATATTTTAAACAAATTATAGACAATGTATATGGAATTTAATTTTGATACAAATGAAGTCATATTTGTGGGTCCAATCATAGAGATGGATGAAGGTAACATAATTAAGCACACAATATCAATGGATTCTAGGCCACCTAATGCTCAAACAAAAATGGAATTGATTCGTGAATGGGTTAATAACCCTGATGCAAATTCAACATCATTGATTGATTGGCCTAGAATTGGTGTGTCTCCTATCAATGAATATGTTACTTTAGGATTACTTGATATGGAATTCCCAACATTGTTCCCTGATGGTAAATATGATTGGTTAGAACCATGAATCAGGCAAGTGCATCTACATGAATTTGTTAAGCATCTATTGCGATATAGGGACCATTGTTTTGGAAAACATCCAAGGTTTAGATATTTCATGATGAACATGATAATGAGACAATGTGCACAAAATTCATCTACTATATTTGTAAAAATAAATTTCAAAGACTTGTTAATCACCATCAATGAGTTGTGTGAGCATATGGAAAACATGCCACACTCCCATCTAGCTGATGGGTTGATGCAGTTTGGAACAACATTAAGGGGTACATGGTCATATTGGGCTAAATGTCATGTGGAATTGACTAACATGCTGAAAATCAAATAGGCTCTCCAACAATATTCTTCACATTGAGTGCAATAGATATGTATTGGCCTAATTTACATGCATTAATTCCATGAACACCACCAACTACTCCACGAGAGGCTGAAATCTGGCAAAAACAAAATGTTATTGACTTTCCTTATATAGTCGCACACTACATGCACTTGAGACATTCAATTTTCAAAACAGAAATACTTGAAAAAGGAATGAATGTTAAAGATTATTGGTCTGGATATGAGTGGAAACATAGGGGCTCACTGCATGTGCATGGATTCATATGAATACTTCAAGCACTGAATATGGACAATATTGATTGGTCAAATGAAGAGAAACATAAAAGTGTTGAAAGATATTTCCACTCTATTGTTCAAGCATGGAATCCTAGACAAGATCCACACCAGTGAAATATATAGGCATGTTTAAAAATATTGATTTATACATGCAATATATTACATAAACTATTTCACTGTTTATGATATAACTAATATATTTTTTATTCCAATTGTAGGCATTCCAAAAAAATACTCAACATCCATGTCTTAAAAATACAAGACAACTTGTAGAGGGAGATGTTGACCATGACTATGAAGAGATACTAAACTATGTAGAGTGACACACAATGTGTAGGGAAGGTGCATGTCTACAAAAAAAGAGAGGAACAATGGTTTGTAGGTGTAGACATCCAAATTTGTCCACTTCCATATGGTCAAATTTGTCTCCTTCATCAATATTAATTAAATAATTTATTTAATTAATATCTCCCCTTTCCCTAAGGTTCCTAAAGTATTTAATTTAACCTTTATCTTCTCCTCTCTTAATTAAATAAACATATCAATTTATTTAAGTTTAGTCATTTGACCTTTTTGAATTAAAGCAATTTTAAATTCTTCTTTTTCTCTCTCTTTGTCACATCGTCCATAACCCTCTTCTAATCTAGATTAATTTAATTAATCCCTGATTAGGATGCACACACCTTAACAAGGATTAATGTCATATCCTCCATATTCTCCCACTTTCTTCTAATCCCTCATTAAGTTTCGTAATCACATGTTTGTGCAACCTTAATCTAATCCCCTTGCTACATTTAGCATATCTTTTTGGTCAACCTTCACATTTTCCACATTTAGCCTAGACCCTCTTCCCCATGTGAATTTAAAATTCAATTTTTATTCCAAGGATTCTCCTCTTCCCCATGTGATCATTGAAAGGTCATATCAGTCCATGAAGCCAAGAACCTTCTATTATAAGGACCTTGTCTTATCCACAAGGTACTTTTCAGCTTCCTTCATAAGAACCTTGTCTTATCCATAAGGTGCTCCTCATATGAATTTAAAATTCATATTTATTCTCCCAACCACCTTATCCCTTCCAATCATGTGAATTTAAAATTCACATTTATTTTCCCAACCACTTTTCTCTTCCCCATGGAGATTTTTGAGGAATACTAAAATTCCTCATATGTCACTTTCCTCTCATATGGGAACAAGAAGTTATTTTTTGAGGAAATATTTTCCCCTCCTAAGGTACTTTCAAAGTACTTATCATTCTTCCACATCATTTGTAATCTTTCCATCTCACCATGTCCTTTGGACACTTCATCCTCCACATGGCAAGGTGTGAGGGTTTGTGAGTCCTCAATTCACCATAGCCCTCCATCTTGGCCATGGTGGCTCAATCCTGACCATTGAATTCAAAATTCAATTTATTCTATAAATAACCCCCCTTCTCATTCATTCATGGACCTTATGCATTTTTATCACACTTATGCTCTCAATCCATTTAAGCACTTCTTTGCATACTTAGTTTTTATCCTTCATTATTGCACACTTTTAAGCTTACATCCCATCCCCTTGTATCCATTTTGCTTAGACTATCAAATAACCACCTTCATCATTTGCATTTTCCATTTCATCTTCACCCCTTTGCATCTCATTTTAGATCATTTTCCATCCAAGGAGCACACACTCAAGTTGCATCAAGGGCCAACCAAGGATCAACACAAGTAAAAGGTATACTTTCTTGTTTTTATCTTTCTTTTATTTGTGTTCAATGTAGGCCAATATTGAGGTGGTTCAGTGTTGTTTTATCTTGCATCTCTTAATTAGTTTTGCATATTAGGAGGTAATAACACTTGCACACAACAGGTAACTATTTTAATAAGTTAAAAATGCCTATATTAAAATTAAATATAATATAATTGTAAAGTACTGAAATAGATGTTGATTTTATATTGATTATAGGTATAATGCTCCTTAGCCATTGAATTTGGAGGGATCAAAATTATATGAAGACAGAAACAGGTGAATTTTTTTTGAGCCGGCAAGGAATGATGATAGAGTAAACTCACACAATCGCTACATGTTGCAATTGTGGAGAGAAAATATAGATTGGCAACCTGTTCTTTCTAAACATCTTGTAATTAAATATATTGCAAAGTATGTAGCAAAAGTAGAGAGAGGAGAGAAGAGAGAATTAGGGGGGAAAGGAAAAATCGGTCTGCAAGTTGGGTTTCTTCTCGCGTGCAAGGGTTTGCTGGTGGGTTTCTTCGCTGCCCGCGGAGGATGCTCGACCCTCCTCCACGATCTTTCACAATTTTCCTGGTGCATGGGGGATTCTATTTTTGTTGTCTAATTTTTCTCGGCTCTCATCCATTGGGTGTGGGTGTGACTGCGACCCCATGCTAGCTGTGGTGTCTCGGCCCATCCACATGGGTGGGTGCTGAGGGGTGTTCTCTTACGGATGGCGGGGGACTCGGATCCTCTAGATGGATCCAATAATATCCCATCTTACTCTTTTGATAATGGTGAAGCAACTAAATCTTTCCAGGATGTCGTCACTAGTGAGAGGAGACATCTGCCACAAGGTGCGAAATTTGATATTGGTGGAGATGTCAGTGTTCAGGACAATGGAGAGCATGGTCAAGCCGTCGACCCTAATAGGGTTCTGGCTAGAAAATTCAAAGATGAATGGTTTAAAAATGTGTGGGAAAAGAAATTAGGGCTGCAATTTTACTATTGTCGCATGATTCAAAAAGGGTTGTTTGTTATATTTTTAATAACCAAAAATCCCAATTGGAAGTAACTGGTAAGCAATTTTGGAATGTTGGCAATGTGGTTTTCCATGCATTGGCATGGAACCCGGAGGATTTAGAGGATGAAGTGTTGGCTCTCTCTAGCCCTCAGTGGATAATTATCAAGCATGTCCTGCCCCGCCTTTGGAAATTCGTTCCTCTCCTTCTTGAACCATTTGGAATGATCTTGAAGACTGATGATACCAAGTCCCTGCTTCCACACTCTGATGCTCGGGTCTTGGTTTCATTGCTCCCTGGAACAGATTTTCCAGATGTGCTAGAAATTAATTTGAAATCTAGAAATGTGATCTGTGAAATTGAAGTTTTAGGAGGGTTGAATGCTTGTTATCTGTGCAGGCACGAAGACTATTTCAGAAGAAATTTCCCTTTAATTAAAAATAGAGCAAATTCCAGAACCACTTTGGGTGGAAATGGTAAAAATAAAGTGCAGTCGTCTGGCCTCGAGGGGCGGATAAATAAAGATGTTAATTTTGGGGCTAGTGTTGAGGAATGCAACCCTACCCCACAACAACTTGATAAAAAATATCCTAAAACCAGCACTAACAAAAGGAATAACCCTCCGCAAATGGAGAATGCAGAGACAAATAACATTATTGATAAGGTTTTGAGGGGGGAAGATGACTTTTCTTCTCTCTTAAATGAATTGGATAATAATATAATGAAAGATAATGATGGAAACTCTAAAGGTAGAATTAATGATACTAATAAAGAACCCATAACAAGTTCATACCATTTAAAATATGCTCCCAAGTTAAATGCTCAACAATTGGCACTTCTGAAACTTAGGCAATCTAAAGAAAATTTAGATACTAACCCTAATCTGGGTAAGGAATTTTATACTTTCAATTCTAAATACTTCAAGGAAAATCACATGGTGGAACCCAAAATAGAGGCTGACTCATTGGGAGTAAAGGATGATTTTCCTTTTCAGAACTCGAAAGGTGAAGTTGATACTTCTGATACTGGGATCTTCCCCCCCAGCCAACCAATTACTTAACCAAAATGAATTTCCTGTTGCTTGCTTAGACTTTGGCCTAGGGGATACCCGACCGGAGGATCTTGTGAACAAGATGGAAAGGCCCCCCTTCATCAATACTGTTTCCTTTGTAGTAGGAAATGAAAAGGTTGATGAAATTCTGGTCCCCAATCTGGCAATGGATCCTGTTAATCCCCTGAGTGGAGTGGTTTGCTCGGATGGGTTTGCTTCACAATCTGGAATGGACTCCACGGATGAGCTTGGTTTTCTCTCTACTAAGGATACCTCTAAGGGTGAAGACACCCCCATAGAAATTATTGCTAAGAAAACCAAAAGGTATAGAAAGAAAAAGGGAATGGAGGCTGGTAGGCCCCCCCAAGATAAAGACTCAAATCAACATAAAAAAGATAAGAGGAAGAAGTTGAGTGGAATCCTCCCTCCAATTTCTAAGAGGATAAAAGCTGAAAATAGGCTTCCTAAGTGCTTTGACAATTTCAAGACTGATAAAGGTCCCTCATCTGGTGTGCAGACTTGATGGAGTTGAACTGCATTTCTTGGAATGTCAAGGGACTAGAATCCCTTGACATAAAACATATTGTAAGAATATTTTTGATGCAAAAAAAGGATGTTGACTTTGTACTTTTACAAGAGGTTAAGGCCACTGGCTTTACTCTGGATACCGGCCTAAGGGTTATTTGGAAAGAGGCATCCCAGTTTGTGACTAAGCATGAGAAAGGGAAAGGGGGTGCAGTGATTTTAATGGCTAACAAATGGGCACAATTTGTAGATGGCTATGGGACTTCCCCATGTAATCGGACAGTCTGGGTAACAATCAAGAAAAAAGACATTTGTTTTGGCATCTGCATAGTCTATGCCCCCAATGATTACAATGAGAGGATCCACCTCTGGAACTGGATGAGTACTTTGTAGGACATTCTATGGGTCTTTGGTGGAGACTTCAATTTTGTTGAAAGGGAGGAAGACAAATGGGGAGGTTCTAGATTTGAATGGAAAGGAAATGAAAGATTCTTCTGGCAAAGAATGAAAAACAAATTGAAGTTAGAAGATCCCATTGAGGGTCAAAAAAAAGATACACAAGCAATTTGGTTTACCTGGTGCAACTCCCAACAAGGAGGCCGTAGAATCTATTGTAGGTTTGATATATTTTACTTTAACAGCTCTTTCTTCTTAGCTTCCTTGGTGGGCACTAGGTGCAAGGTGGAAGTTACCCCCTATTCCCTCTCGGATCATCATCCGATAAGAGTTAAATTATGTCTCAAACAGGGTGCCCCTAAACAGTCTGGAGGTTTTTCTGGTTTTTGTCTCAACACCAATCTTCTTAAAGACAATGATTGTAAAAGTGCCATTTTGTGTCTAAGGCAGATTAACAAATGGATGCATCGAGATCTCTCCCATATTGACAGATGGAACCTAAACGCTGAAGGTTGGAAAGCCTTGTTTCAAACCATTGGTAAGAAGAGATCCAAAGACTGCCGTAGGAAAGAGTCCCTCCTCCAAGACAAGCTTTTGCAATCAGAGTATGAGCTACAATTGAATCCCAGCAATGAAGTGCTCACAAACAAGGTGATTATGGCAAAATGCTCTCTTAGGAATTTTTAGAACAACAAGATTCAGGGTCTTAAAGTTAGAGCAAAAATGAATTGGCTTCAAAATGGCGATAAAGGTTCCAAGTTCTTTTTTAAATATATAAAAGAAAAACACGCCAGGGCACATATTGATCAAATCACTGTTAATGATACTACTATATGTAACCCTGAGGAAATAAGAAATCAATTTTTCCTTTTTTATAAGAATCTTTTTTCCTCTAATAGAGAGTTAGTAGCCAATCTCAAAGCAAGACAATATATTGAAGGGATTATACCTAAGAAAATCAATACTGACATGGCAGAAGAGCTGGGGAAAGATATTACTTTGCAGGAGATCAGGAATGCTATCCTTTCGCTTAAAAATGATAAATCCCCTGGGGTTGATGGCCTCCCTGCTGAGTTTTATAAGTCCTTTTTGGACTGGGTGTGTGAAGATCTTCTCCTTGTTTATAGGGAAGCTATTGACAAAGGTTCCTTAGGCAGCAAAATCAACAAAGGATTGATTAAATTAATCCCTAAGGAGGGAGACAAGACTCTTGTCAAAAACTGGAGACCTATAACTTTGCTCAATGTTTCATATAAGATCTTAGCTAAGATTCTGGCTGATAGGATGGCACTTGTTCTCCCCTCTATCATCAATTCTACTAAGACTAGATTTATAAAAGGAAGATACATTCTTGAGAATTTGATCACTAGTTGGAAGGCTCTGAACTAGGCTAAGATGACTGGGAAAAATGCTGCAATGCTATTGTTAGACTTTGAGAAAACCTATGATAGAATTGAATGGGGGTTTGTCCTCATTATGTTGAAATATTTTGGATTCCCTGACTCCTTTTGTCATATGGTCATGACACTTTTTCAGGATGCTATTGCTTAGGTGGAGGTTAATGGAGTTCCATCTCAGGAAATTTCCCTTGAAAGGTCTATAAGGCAGGGGTGTCCTCTTGCCTCGACATTGTTTGTAATTACCTCAGATGCCATGCACTATGTTTTAAGAGAAAAATCCCCAATACCAAGGATCAGAGGTATTAGGCTGCCTGATGATAATGAGCTCCTCAATCTTCAATTTGTAGATGATACATCTATTCTGTTAACCTTGGAAGAAGCCAATTTGTCTCACCTATTGGGCAAGCTAGATATCTTTTGTCTTACTTCTGGGGCAAAAATTGCCCCCTCTAAATCTTGTCTTCTGGGTTGGAATGAGCTACCCCCAGATTGGTTTAGTAAATTTGAACTTCAGTGGGGTGGCCTCATAGGATAGTAAGATATCTTGGCATCCCCTTTGCGGTGGATCCCAATATCAAGGAAATGTGGATCTGGATTAGAAGCAAGATTGAGAAGAAACTCTCCAAGTGGAATAAACAGTTCTTGTCCTTGGCTGGGTGAATCCAAATTTTCCAAAAGATTCTATCCTCTTATAGTACATACTTTGCATCGGTGTGGTTCTTTAACTCCTATTAGATTAATGAAATTCAAAAAAGGATAAGAGAATTTCTCTGGTCAGATGGTAAGGGAAAGAGAAAAAGCATGCAGTTAAATGGGAATGGTGCACAGTTGATAAAACCAAAGGAGGGTTGGGATTAAAAGATCTCAGACTTCAGGGTATTGCCCTAGCTGCAAAATGGATTCTTGGGGCCTTGGAAGGCGGTGAACCTTGGAAAGTGTTGATTAGACAGAATATTCTTAATGCTGTTCCTAAGCATGCCAAATCCTAGAAATCTTTGCCTTTCAGTGATATCCTTAGTAGTGAGGAAACCATTTTACCTGCCGGCTCTAATGTGTTCAAAACTATTTGGAAGGCT
Source organism: Sequoia sempervirens (assembly GCA_007258455.2). Taxonomy (NCBI): domain Eukaryota; kingdom Viridiplantae; phylum Streptophyta; class Pinopsida; order Cupressales; family Cupressaceae; genus Sequoia; species Sequoia sempervirens. The sequence continues at coordinate 21,361 of VDFB02253638.1, read as the reverse complement.
TGGGAAGTATTGAAGACCCGTCTCACCAACTACCACTTTGCCTCAGGGGACAATGGGACCTGCCAAGTTAATAGATCAATCTGGTGGAATCTGAAACATAATGGTAAACCCTTGGCCTTACTTCAAGGATGTTCAGCAAAAAGTTGGGCTCATAAAGAAATTCGGTGCTTCAAAGATATTCTAAAAGATGGTAAACTCAGGGATTGGAATGATCTAAACTCTAAATATAACATCCCCCTCACCACTTGGAGAACCTATTTAGTTCTCAGAGAAGCTTGCAATAATCTGAAATTTCCTTCAAATTATAAGAATGATAATACTCCTTATAAGGATTTTCAATGGCAAAATGGTACTAACATAATGAACACAAAAGTTAAAGACTTGTATTCTATGCTCACAGATCATATTGATCTGACTATACATTTAAACCAAATCTAGAAACTCAATTGGAACAAAGGTCAATGGCAATCAGTTTTTCATGATAATTGGTCCAAACAGTTGGAAGCTAAATTGCATGCTTTAGATGGTTGCTTATCCTACAAAAACTTCCATTCAAAACCAATTTTGATGATATCGATATCTGCAATATCTGCAGAACTCCTGAGACTATTAATCATATATTTTTTGAGTGTATCTTTGCTAAAGAGATATGGGAATTGTTCTGTGACAAGCAAGATATTTGGGGAATTAATAAACAACCACTTCCTGAAAAGATTATTTTTAACCAAGACATAAAAATGGGAAAGACTGCTGCTCTGTTTTGGTTGTATTTTTCTTGTATCATTTTATGGTCTATCTGGAAAGCAAGGAATGAGGACAGATTTCAAGGTAAAAGGAGGTTGCTTACTAAGTCTTATAGAAGACTCATCTTTCATAATGTTGCTATGTAGGTTTACAGCACTGTGGAGCTTTCAAGAGACAAATTCTGGCATTATCTTGAGAATAGACAGGGTACATTTGATATTATGGAGGCACATTATGGGAATATGTGGCTAGAGGGTCACCCAGGGGTTGACGTCTTCTTGAGGGCTCTTCATGCTTTCAGGCAAGATTTTGCGGATGGTTAGAATAAGAAGGATGATAGAAGACACCAGGGTATCCAGCCTTCAGTTGAGGATGTGAATGCTATCGAATCTCTGTTGGCATTGAGCAGGAACAGTGCAAATCAATGAGATCATCAGTGGACTGCTCTATGAGTTCTTCATATCCTTTTATTTTGCAGTGGTTTTATTTGATCTTTAGTGATAACGTCTATACTTTTTGTTCTTATACTCTGACGTACCATTTGATATGTTGATATAGGTTGTGCTGGACTTTTTGCCCTCTCTTCAATGAGAGCTTTTGTTTATTTTTTTTGGTTTAGTTTTGGTGGGGCTGTATATTGATCCCGGTTTTGTATATTCTGTAATGGGGGGATTCTTAATATGATTTTGTACAGGGGGCTGCTAGCTATATTGCTCAGCTGAACTGTCTCTTTCTGGGCTTTGTATCTTCTGTTCATTTTATGCTTAATATAAAAGTAGAGAGAAGCTCAGAAACATACCACCAGATGTTGATACATCTTGCAAATGTACAAAATGTTGATGATTTAGCTACAAGAGCATATAGAAGGATTTTGACTGAGACAGTTATAGAAAGAGACATTGGAGCTCAAGAAACATGTCACATGCTACTCGAACTTCCAATAGTAGAGAGCAATAGAAGATTTGTGAATTTGATTGTATCATGTGAGTTTTTCAAACCTGTAAGTGTAAATGCAAAAGAGAACAATGAAGAACAAACAAAATATTTCATTGAAGGATATAAAATAAGGCCTCTTTGCATGGAAGGTGTGACATTGATTGATGCAGCTAGATTATGGATATATAATCCTAAAAGAAGAAGAGATAACAAATGGGAACCAAGACAAATAGCAGGCATTGTTAGAGTATTTCCTAGGTTTTTATCCATTCCTCCACTCGATTTAGAAAAATGGATTGACTTTGTTTATTAGAGCTATTGTTGTACAAACCATTTCATGGTGTGGAAAGAGATATTGGTCATGATAATGACTCCATAATAGCAAAGTGAAAGTAATTTCACCATAACCCTTGGCATGTGGAGTGAAGAGAAGCTGTAGAAAATGTTGAAAACATCAGTGATTCTAAAATTGAAGACAATGAAGCTATTCAACAAAATATTACAGAGCATGAATGGGAAATAATATCTAGGTTACATAATGGTCATAATATTGAAGTTTCTAAAATAGATATGTTGGGTAGAAGACATGTTCATAGACAAACTGGTGTAATAAATACCAAGGTGAAGTTTACACAAATCAAGCAATTAATTTCATAAGCAGCATGAGAGATCATGGGTGGCTCATACATGATGACATATCACAGTGTATCGACTATACAAAACTCAGTGATAAACAAAGAAAGGAACTCAACATAATTATGGAACATTACCATAATAATCAAAATCCATCGCCATTGTTGATGATAATTCAAGGAACAAAATGAACAAGAAAGTCATATCTAATTGGTGCTATTAGTCAAGCTCGTGAAAATGTAGAAATTCTGAGTTGTTCTCCCCTTCTATTACTTGCACCAACTAGAGTTGCAACTGTAGACATCCAAATTTGACCACTCCTGTATGGTCAAATTCGTCACCTTTATTCATCTATCTCATATTCCCCATTGATATTAATTAAATGATTTATTTAATTAATATTTCACAGTTTGCCTTTTCAATTTAAATTAATTTTAAATTCCCCCTTTTCTCTTTCCTTTTCACATCCTCCATAATCCTCTTCTAATCTAGATTAGTTTAATCAACCATGATTAAGATGTGCACACCTTTAATCAAGATTAATGTCACATCCTCCATATTTTTCCACTTGCCTCTAATCCTTCATTAGTCTTCTTAATCACCTGTTGCACAACCTTAATCTAATCCTCTTTCCATCTTTGGTATTCCTCCAAGTCAACCTATCATAAGTACTTTATTTATTTAGCCTTGACCTCTTCCCCATGTGAATTAAAAATTCACATTTATTCCTCCAATTTTGATGCAGGAGCATCTAGTGGTGTAAGGGCAATCTTGCATCACCCAAAAATAGTTAAATTTCAAGTTTCTTGGTTTTTAGATGTTTTTACTTTTTTGGATACCCTTTTTGTCATAATGAAATTCCGAATTTACGGTTTTTATTTTCTATTCTTGGGTGGAAAGATATTGCAGTTTTAGTTCCTAGATTTGCACCTGAAAATCTTTTGAGTTAGATTTGAGGCACTTAGAGTTCCCGGAACGGCCTTGAAACTTGCCAAAATTGGCATAGCATATTTCAAGCGCGTTATTGACTTTGAGACCTTTCCAATAGTTCAAACGGTTCGCGAATCAGAGTCCAGGATCAAAAGTTATGGCCCCGGGAAGTTGGCGCACTTTCTAGAAGATACAATTGCAAATGCTCTTTTGAAATTTGAACTTCATGTTTTAAATTTTCAGCGCCAAACCGCCTAAACTCAAATTTGAATGTTGTTTTGGCTCCAAACTAATGAGGAGCTCTATTTATGGGCGGGTTTCTAATTTTTGGGTAACTTTTTGGAGACAAGCTCGCATATTGCGAAAGGGTTATTCTGTAGCTTTCTGTAACTTGCATGTGTTGTAGAACTTGAGGATTTGAGATCCTCTACATGTAAGAAGCTCCATTTTCTGAATAATAGGATTCTTCTCTTGTTTGTGGGTTATTTTCTAAGTCTCGGGTTGTGCCCTCATCAAATTATCCTCTCTTCCCCATGAAGTTTGTTGGGAAATTTTAAATTCCCTCACAAGTCACATCACTCACATGGGACAAGGACCTCATTTATGAGGACCTTGTCTTATCCCCAAGGTACTCCAAATCATGTGAATTTAAAATTCACATTTATTACCCCAACACTTCTCTCTTCCCCATGATGGTTAGTGAGGAATTCTAAAATTGCTCACATGTCAACATCATTCATACATGGGGACAAGAACTTTCTTTTTGAGGAAATCTTCCCCTAATCCCAAGGTACTTGCAAGTACCTACCTCACATATCCTCTCTCCACCTCACATGTCCTTTTTCCACCTCATTTTCCACATGGAAAGATGTGAGGGGTTGTGAGTCCTCAACTCACCACATTTGTCCATCTTGTCCATGTTGGGTAAATCCTAGCCATTTAAATATCTAGAGACTTTCCCCCTAAAATAGAGGATTTTAGTCTCATTTTCTCATTCATTCCACACATTCAAACATTCACAATTCAAGCATAAGCATTCAAGCACTCTCATCCACCATTGTTGAATCTTCAAGCTCATATTGCATTCATTTTATACACTTATCAAAATACCCACTTCCATCTTTGCATTCATCATCCAATTTAGAGCATTTTGAATATCATTGTAGCTTATTTGCCATCAAGGAGCACACAACTAGTCTACATCAAAGGGCCAACCAAAGGATCAACTTGAGCAAGGTATATCTTTCTTTTTATCTTTCTCTTGTTCAAGTTCAACTAGGTTTATCTTCAGGTGGTGTTCTGTGTGTTTCTCCTTTTGCATTTTCTGTTGATTTTGCATCATTTAGGGTAGGAAATCACACTAAACACATTTGTGGCACACTTGGTGGGACCCACAAACGGGTCTGTTATTTTGACGTGCTTTGTTATTTGAAGTTTTGAAGGTTCAGATTGCATAGAGGTGATTCTACTCTAGATAGAAGCAATTATGCAACAACAGGGGAAACCCTGCAGTCAAGACAAGCGAGTTTACCTTGAACAAAGGCAATTTTGCATTTGCAGAATCGCCCATTTGGAAAATAGGGGAAAATATGCTCCTTGTTTCTCAAACAAGTGACCCTACTTCTGACTTGGGCGAGCTTGCTTTCTGCAAACAGGCGAGCCTACATCTAAAACAAGCTATCCTACTATTGATAGGGGCGATCCTGCCTCTGAAATAGGAAATTCTGACACCAACAAGGGCGATTCTGCTATCAACAGGGGTGATTTCACTTTAGATAGAGGCGATTCTGAGGTAAACAATAGCTTAAAGTTCATTTTTAAGAGTTCATTTCTTATCGTTTTTTAGGTACTAACCCTCTAACGTGTTCGTTTGTGAGTGTGTCAACTTTTTACTAACATTTATGCAGTTGTTTCTCACTTGTCCAAGGCTGGAGGTGAAAACTACTAATATATTTGTTCTAGGATGAGCGGGCCAAGGTCCCCTTAGTTTTTCTTGTTTTCTATTTTCATACTAGTTAGGCACATAGAACTAATTAGGGGGAGTCAAATACACTTGTTTCTTGTGCTTGTTAAGTGGACTATTGATGTATCCAATCCCCTTGCACCATTTGGTGATCCTGGGTGAAGAGAAATTGTAGTCTATTTTAGTCCTTTGTGTTACCTAGGGGATACTAGAACGTCTAAGCTCTCCCCTTGTGCTTCGTGCGAGTCTGGGGACTAGCTGAAAATGACTAGTGTCTTCTTTTAGTGGGACCTACTTGGGGATTTCATTACCCCAAGGGACAATCCCAACCACATGTACTAGCGGGGTATATAAAGGGGGGAGAGCCAAATTTGTACTCCAATCCAGTCACGTCGTGTCTGGCGAAGCGTCAAAGCTAGGGTGATACCTAGATAAGACGTGAAGAGTTGTTCCAAGTTTCCAGTACCTCGCTGGGGCTTCCGACTCATGCCTGTGATGGGCTGGTGTTCACGGTTGTGCCTCACGTACCGTGCGTATATCGAGGACTCCCTAGATCACCTTGTTCAGCCTAGATAGAGGACTATGTTGGCCATACCCTTCTTATTAATCTTAGGATTGTGTTGCTTGAACTATCTTCTTTGTGTGAAACCAATGCATTTTTGTTAAATCAAATCAACCTTACCTTTTATTTGTTGTTTTTTGTGTTTTGGTCCTTTTTTATAGCTATTTTTCATCCAAGTCAAGTACAAGTCTATCGTTTGGGTGAGTTTTCCTTTGTTAGGGGTGAGCTTGCTACTATTTGGAGTGAACCTATTGTGCACAGAGGCAACCCTGTCTTTTGTCTGAGTTATTTCATAGTCAATTCCTATCAAATCGCCCATTCTTCATAGAATAGGCAAGTCTATACCCTGTTGGGGTGAGTCTTCTATTGAGTTGGGTGAGCCTGACACCTAAAGGGGTGATTTTTCTCTTTGTCTAAGTCATTCTGTAAGTCAAACAACCCATCACATTTGCTTGTTTCATCAAAAGGGGCAATTGTACCACTGTTTTGGGTGAGTACTTGGGTGATTGTGTTGGTTGTTTCAATCCCCTATCAATCCCCTAAGCCATCATATTCACCCATTCCCTAGAAACAGGTGAATCTGCATTGTAGGTTGGTGAGTCTACTCCCTAAATAGCTAATCCCACTTTCCGTTTGAATACCTATTTGTCCGTTTCCCCATTATGAGAGTTCATTTTCTTGTTAGATGAGTGTATTTTCCCATTAAACGAGTCTATTTCCCCATTCAGAGAGTATGTTTCCTCATTTCGTTCATTTTTTTCCCCATTTCGAGAGTCTATTTTCCCATCCTGAGAGTCTATTTGTTTGTTCAGAGGGTCCGTTTCTCCTGTTAGGGTTTTCCATTACCCCATTTATCGACGTTGTTTAACCATTTTCAGATTTAGACAAGTCTAAAAACTATTTAGGCGAGTCTGTCACCTAGTTGGATGACCTTGCACCTTGGTTGGATGACCTTGCACCTTGCACCCTGGTTGGGTGATCCTGCACCCTGGTTGGGCAATCCTTGCACCTTGGTTGGGTGATCATGCACTTTGGTTGGGTGACCTTGCACCCTAGTTGGATGACCCTCACCTTGGTTGAGCGACCTTACACCCTGGTTGGGCAACCTTGCACCTTGGTTGGGTGATCCTGCACCCTAGTTGGGCAATTGTGCACCCTATTTGGGTGAATCTGCTCCTTTATTGGGCAAGCTTGCCACCCAGATAGGTGAATTTTCCTAAAAGTAGACCTTCATATGTCTTCCCATCATCGTCATTCTCATTCATCAACATTTTCTGAAAGTCATTATTTCATTGACCAAATCACATAGGTATATCTTAGAAAATCATTAGATTCCATATTCTTCATGGTTTGTCTATCCCAATCACCTAGACTTTGTTTTAGGGGTTTTGATTTTGATGCAAAAACTTCCAGAGGCCATAACTTTTGACTCGGGTGTCCATTTGGGCTGGAATTTTACGGGTGGTTACTTTATGAGGTGGCATGTGGATGCCCAAGTGACCCTGTGTTGATTGGCCCCCATTTTGGCATATTTTTGGGGATTGAAACTTTCATCTTGACCCTCAATCACAATTTAGTGTTTTTTTTTCTAAATTATAAAAAGACGTTTTCATTAATAACTCAAAAATCATGTTTCAAATTTAGGAGGTTAGTTGGTAATTCATCCTACCTTAGTTCTTGGACATTTTTGGGAAAAAACTGGACTTTGAAAGATATGCATGTGAAGTTACCTAAAATGGAAAATTTTCACAATTTTTGAAAATTGCCAAAGCTACAAAAATTCGATTGTCAGCACGTTACACCATCTAGTTAAACCCATGAACTTGGTTTAAAATTAATCTCATAACATCCTCTAATCATCCTAATTTGAGCTTCAATCCAATCCTAATCTGAGCTTTAATCCAATCCCAATATGAGCTTAACCTAAATCCCAATTAAGAGATTTAGTCCATCTACATCCAAGATCTTCTGATATTGAAACAAATCTTAAGATCCCTTCTTCCATCTTCTTCCAATCCAACCTATTTATCTTTTCATCATATTTTATTTCCTTCTAATCATCCATTCCCATACCTTCAATCCATATCCATCCCATCCAACATCACGAATCCTTATCCTCCGCCAATGCAACCAAAAATAGTATTTAAGGGGAATCCTAATTATGTGGATGACTCTAACGAGAGCCTTGGTGATAAAGAGGTATATGACATAGATCCCCTTGATGTTATCATTGCTATCAAGCTTTCCCTGAGCGCCACTCAAAATCTGATCACTCATCCAAGCTATCCCATCACATCTTCACCCACACCTACTAGCAATCCTTATGATACCTTTGACAAGGGATATCCATTATCTTCCCCGTCTGCATATTCATCATACCTTCATCTACACCTTTCTCTTATCCAACACCCACATCCTCTTATCCCAATCTACCATCCCAATTTTCCCATCCTAATCTACCATCCCAATACTCCTATTACAATCCCCCATCCATGTCCCCCTATCCTAATCCTCCTTACCAATCTACCCATCCTAATCCAAAATCCACATCTTGCTATCCTTATCCTACATTCACACATTCTTATCCTAATCCAACATCCACATCTTCCTATCCTAATCCACCATCCACGTCCTCCTATCTTAATCCACCATCTCAATCTTCCCATCCTAATCTATTGTCCCAATACCTTTATTACAATCCACTACCCACATCCTCATGTCCTAATACACCACCCATATCCTCTTGTCCTAATCCACCGTCCATGTTCTCCTATTCTAATTCACCATCCCAATATCCCTACCTTAACCTTCCATCTATTCTTTGTTAGAATCCAAGATCACCTGCATGCAAGATGGATACCTGTCACATGCAAAAGATATGAAGAACCAAAAAAGCTGTTCTCTGTAAACCTCTCAGTAAAAATGCATTAAGAGAATCGATTATTACAATGTGATCAATCCTTATGAAGGAGATCAAGAAACCCTAAAGGGGAAACCCTAAATGAAACCCTAGTGTGCACACTTAATAATTAATAATTAATAATTAATTATTAATGTGCCTAAGTTTAGCTTAAGTAATAAAGAGGAATAAGTGACTTAATTAATTAATCAATGTGATGTAATTAATTAAGCATAATAACTTATTACTCTAACACCTTAAGATGAACTTAGGAAGAAGCTAAAACACTAGAATAGGATGCATGAAAGCAAAGATGGGTCCCCGCAACGAGCCGATCAAAAACCCATTTACAAATGCAAGAAGGAGTAAGAGAAGGAAAAACCCAGTGGGACAAAACCCCCCTTACAATGAGATAACATGCTGCAAAGAAGCACTGGAAGAACTCTGTAGAGTAACACTGGAACTTGATATAGGCAAGCAAGTAAATATTCTTCTGTATACTACTGAAACCGGATGAGAGTCACCGATTGACTCAAGGAATCATGATTAAAGCAACAGAAAACCCGATGCCACGGAACACTGGAAAACTCCAAACTGGAACAACTCTGGAATCTATGAAGTAGCAAGCAATTATTGAAAGATGCATTACTGAAAACGAAGTGCAAAGATGCAAGATGTACTCTCCCAACTGCCAAAACATCCAAGTAATCGCCAAACAACCCATCGGGCCAAATCTGGACTAACTGATAAACCTAGGATAGATACAGAAAAATTGCATGGACAGCAACCTAGAGCTCCTCAATACCTTTCCGACGCTTCAAACGAGGCAAAAAATGAAGATCGTGGCAAAAAGTTATGAGCTCGGAAGCATAAAAAGTACATCTGACTTCAAATAGCAATAAATGTAGGAAAATAGTAAAATACTGAAAAATAAACAGCACTACTGGAAAGTGCTCGGAACCAGCTTTCCGGCGATATCTCGTTTGCTCGATTTCAATTCCGTATGCCCAAGTTATGGCCAAAAGAAAAAAATTGCTTCTTTAGGGCAAACTAGGGTTAGGAGGGGGCATATGAGGGCCGGCCGTACACTGACGTCATGCTGACGTCATTAGTTCATGAGCATAAATTTGATGGCCGTCTGGCCGTCGCAGCAAAAAATTGCCCCCCCTGCAAAATGAAAAAAAATTTGGCCCTTGGTCGTGCATGTGACCGCGGGCTGGTGCAGCAGGGGCCAGATCTGGCCGGGGATTGGGCGCAGGGGCCAGATCTCAGCTCCTGGTTCCTCATATGGCCGTGGCCAGGCATTTGAAGCCCGCGGGGGTTGAGAAGAAGGCCCCCGGTCATGCATGTGACCGGGGCGGAGCGAATGGAGCTCGCGGGGGCTGGCTGTGCCGGCGGAGCAGCGGCGGCGGAGTCTGAGGGGGCCACAGATGGGTGGCGAGGTCTGGTGGCAGCGGCGTTGCGGTGGCCGCCGGGCGGCGGATCTCCATTATAACTGGAGGCACCACCGGATAAACCCAAAAACCACGTTTTTTAATATTTTTTTCAATTTTCGTGCATCGAAAGGCGTGCTGGGGAGGCCGTACGGTCCCCCAGACAAATTTTTTTTGCATCCCAGATCAACTGCACCAAATTGGACGATTTGACAGGCGTTTCTAGGGTTTTGGGACGCTGCGAACGCGATGGTGACGTCCATTTGAGCCCATTGTGTCCCAAAATAATGGCTACCCCCAGATCTTGCAGAAAAGATGCCTGTGGAAACCCTTGCACCCGAAACTCACTGAAAGGCCATATCTTCAGATCACGAACAAGCGGTTGTAGGTCTGGAGCTCTGATACCATGTTAGAATCCAAGATCACCTGCATGTAAGATGGATACCTATCACATGCAAAAGATATGAAGAACCGAAAAAGCTGTTCTCTGTAAACCTCTCAGTAAAAATGCATTAAGAGAATCGATTATTACAATGTGATCAATCCTTATGAAGGAGATCAAGAAACCCTAAAGGGGAAACCCTAAATGAAACCCTAGTGTGCACACTTAATAATTAATTATTAATGTGCCTAAGTTTAGCTTAAGTAATAAAGAGGAATAAGTGACTTAATTAATTAATCAATGTGATGTAATTAATTAAGCATAATAACTTATTACTCTAACATTCTTGATCCCCCCACCAATCCTAATCCTCCATCTACTCTTAGTCCTCCATCCAATCCTATTCCTCAATCTAATCCTAATCCACCAATCCATAATCCTAATCCTCCACCAATCCATAATCCTTCATCCACTCCTACCACTCTATCTAAGCCTAGAGTATGCATTATTATCACTCCAAAAGTTCTTCAAGGACTCATGACAAAGAATACATCCCCAACTCCACATCTTGAAGTCATGGAACCATGCCATTCCAATCTGTCATCCACAATCACTAGTGATGAGGCCCTTATCCATCCCACACCTATCATTACTGTTACCACCCCTAGCACCAATCAAACAGTTGAGACCATCAAACCCATCGAGTTCATTGAGCCCCCATCTCCTACTCTAAGAGTTTTCAAGCCCATCGAAGACACCCAAACCCAATCACCATCTTCTACTCCTAGATCCACCTAATCCATCCATGACAATCAAATCCAATCAACTCCTCCCACTCCTAGTATCACCAAAATCCATTCCCATTAACTTCAAGAATCCTCCATCCTTCCATCTCCCCCACTTGAGGAGTCTCTTCAACACTCCATCATCATGCCACCCACACAAGATGAGTCATACCAAGAGCTTGATCCAAAGCATACCAATATATCCGCTTCTCCACCTCAAGATCATAATCCCCCATCCATTCCATCCCATGATCCCCTTACTCCATCACATGAGCCCCTATCACCCATAGCCACAACTCTAGATCCTATCATATCGCCTACTCCCTCTCCTGATCCCTTACTACTCACTCCTCCTAATCAAGATGCTACTATCCCATCATCTCCATCCCATGATCCTCCATCGTCATCTAACCCCACTATCCCCACGCCACTTTTATATTCCCTCAGTACTCTCGCATTCATCCATGGTGGTTTCCTTGCAGAAGAGGAATCGAGCATATACACCACCCATGCCCCCCCATATAATAATGGAATCACATCATTCTTCCAAAATAACAAGCATTCTAGCATAGATCGAATGCTCAAAAGCATGAACTATCAAGGAAAAGGTTTAGGCCTTCACGAGCAAGGTATTTTAGAGCCCATCCATGTCAAAGAAAATCCACGTATGCAAGGTCTTGGATATATCTCTCAAGACTCACAATCCAAAAATGTTAGTACAACCTCTATACATCCTCAACGAGCCTCCTCCAACAAAATAATAGGCTCTTCCCATCACTCCATTAAACCGCCATCCCCCCTCCATTGTATCACCTCAAAACAACCATCCATATTCTGCCTTCATCTTCTAAATCCATTTTGGGTCCTTATGTCCCTCCATCCACCATCACAGATCTTCCAAGTGCTAAGTCCATTTTGGGCCCTTATATCCCAAAATTCTCCTCCTCCATCTCATCCTATTCATCCTTTTATCCACCAATCACCTATCCATGTTACCTGTTATAAACATCCCACTCTCATGTTCCCTAATTAGGATCAACAAAGGCACACACCTACACATACTTCATCCACATATCATCCTCAAAATCCTACCTCTATCACTCCATTCATGCTTCCTCCACATCATCCATCTCCTTGCACCCATCCCATTGCTATTAAAAGAACTTTGGATGCCAAAGTAAAAATGCATAAATCTAAACATCCACATGAATCTAAAGTCCTTCATGTCTCCTTAAAAAGACATGTTTATGAAAACAAAAATCAAATCCAACATCCAAATCAAACCCACAAGCCACAAAGGCCCACCATAGCAAAAACCAAAACCATGTGCATCCCAAAGAAAAAAGGTACAATGCCTTCAAATGAAAAATCTATAACAACTTCCACAGTTGCTAATCCAAAAGATAATCATACACACCCTTCATCTCCTAAATCTATTTTGGTTCCTTATGTCCCAAAATTCACTATCCCATCTCCTCCATTACCCCAACATTCTTTGTCCATTAATCCTCCTATCCTTTCACATCCACCACTATATGTGCCAATGTTGGTCCTGAAAACATTACCCCATCACACACCTAGGCAATAGGCAATCATTCCATCCATACAATTTCCAACATCCCATCCATTATCCCACATATTTCTCAAATCAAATCCCTTTAATCCATTCCCTTGCACAATCCATCCACCTTCATAACCTTGGTTGTACCAACATTTTATAGTCATTTCACACATGGGCTCTTAATACCTCATATGGAATATGATGCTTTAGTCCTTCATCCATATCGTTATCACGTCGTCAAAATCCACTTATCCAAATCCACATTCTTATCCATCTCCATCCACATTCTATCCAAAAATAAAAAAAATCCAAAAATTAAAAAAAATATTTTTTCCAATGGGTTGAAACTTAGTGAAACAAGTGCCTTGGATAATTACCATGATGAAACCTGGAAAATAGGTGATCATGTAAATCCCCATCCATCTGCCTCCCCTCACTTGGGGGAAACTTCATCCCCTTCATCCATCTCCTCCATCCCGCCTGTCTTACACATCTTGTCTGTCCTATCCCATTTATTCCAATCCCTCTATCTTCCTTGTGATCTTGATATAGATAGGGAAAACATATATACATATTTTTGGACCACCCTGCTCCGATTGCTTCATTCCCCTCACCTATGCACACTATCCTGATCCTTATGCATCCATCACCTTCCCTTGTCCACCCGATTAGGTGATTACCGTCAGTTTCCCTTCATATCCGTCCACGTCAGTCTCCTCCCTCGTCCTTGTCATATCCTCCTCTGTTTATCTCCTTCTCTTCCCGTCCATGGTCTTCCATCCTCTACCTCATCACATGACATGTCTAGGGGTGGGGATCTACCACCTTGTTACATGTCATGGGACGTCAGCTTCATGTCATATCATCCCTCCATCTCCCCGTCCATGTCTTCCTATCCATCCAAGATCCATTCCATCTCACCTCTTGATCTTCCATCCGTCATGCTAGGAATCCCTCCATCTCGATGATTTATCTTCCTGTCCGTCCATCCATCCGTCATGGTGTCCTTTCATCTCGATTCTCCCATCTCTTGCCCGTTCAAAATGCTTTTCATTTCCCCATCCTTATCTTCCTATCCATCCATCATCTCATCCCTTCCATCTCTTTATCCTTATCTTCCTATCCATCTATCATAGCATCCCTTCCATCCCCTACCCTTATCTCCCCATCCATTCACCTTTATCCTCATCCCATCTCATAATCCCTTGTCATTAGTATTTGGCTATAGGCTTCCCCCCCATACAACCCAATGCCATCTATTTCACTATCATCACTCCCACCTATTTCACACATCTTTCCAATCTCCTATCACTTCTCATCACTCATCTCTTTATCATGTAATTCTCCCAATTCATCTTTTAATGATTTGGATAACTATCATGTCCCTAAGCTTCATGCAATCACCATCATCCTATCTTATCTGCCAAGTCTATCTTGTCTCATCATATTGGTCCCATCATTTTATCCACTTATCATGATTATCTCATCATCCTTTATCCATGGTCGGTCGTCAATCTTTTTTCGAACCACATTGCCCTTCAAGTAGGAAAGGTCAATCATTTGGTCTACCCCCAGGGCCTTTGTCCATCCTATCTTTCTCCTCTATCATCAGTCTTCATTGTCCTCTTTCTTCTTTTTATCAAACTACGAGGGCTCTGTGTTGTCACGTAGGCAAGGCTAATCTTTGATCCACCCTTGAGCCCCTAGGTCTTTAGGGTGTGTTAGTCTTGTGTCGTGTCGTCAAGTATGTCCTTATCTAGCCGATTCTTCACAAATGAGATCCATTTGTATCATGAGATTCAATCAGTTTTGGAGTCTCCTGCATCATATCGATCTTTTAGTTTGGTATCCATCTTTGGTCTTAGCAGGATGCATCTTCATAGCAGAACCTCATCAATCCCACATCCACCCTCGATCGAAGTGGCAAGGGCTGACTAAAATTGTGAGGATTTTTTATATTTTGATTCTTTTTTGGCTTTTGTTTATCATTTGGCTCCCTATCATAATTTGTTAGAGATTAAGCGTGATCCTATCATATTATGATGTGTGCGAATGGATTAACATAGGGGGCATATCTTGATCTTTTCTTTGTTTTTCTTTGCTTGGTTGTCTCGCATAGTCCACTGTTGATGCCAAAATTTGGCAAGGTAACAGCCCTTTGTGGGAAACTCAGTTTATGGGGGACCTATTGTGCTAAACTGAGTGACCTCCATATTTTTTAAAGAAGTCGACTTCTTCTATAATAGGGGTTTGGAAAGGGAAATGGAAGCAAATATATAAAAATAAAGGCTAATCTAAGGCGATACGCCAAGACTTAATAATAGGCACAGTAAATCACAAATCTAAGGGCCCGATTGGTATTTGTAATGTCCCAGAAGGAAAAATATACTTGATTAAGTATAGATAATCCATTCATTGACTTAGAATAACATTGCATTATTTCCTATTGCCAAGAGAGTCATAGGACATGATCCTAGACTACAGAAAACTTGCATTCAATTTATAGAAGTTCTCAAGTAAGATATCAGGACAATAGTAGTGAGTCTAAAGTTAATCAAATAGCATGAAGCAAAAGGCCGAACAAGGTAAAAACAGCACGAGAGTCTTTACAATAATAAAAAAACAATAATAAAGGCCTGATGTCTTTTCTAAAATTAGTGTTCTTTCTCTGAAATCTTGGAACCCTTCCTCTAACACAAAGAAGAGTATATATAGCCAAATGCTCCCACCACCTTGGTGAGTAGTAACAGAGAAGATTTGAGAATCTTTGGAAATGATGCAAAATCAAAGATTCCCCCCAGCCATTGCAATAGAAAGACTCCAGCCAATGTATCCAGTTGCTCCAAGTCTAAGTGCATCCTCTGCAAATGATGGCAGTGGTCCAACAGAGCCTCATGTAGACAAGTGTTGCCCTTTGAGGTAGGGGGTTAAAACTAGTGGAAAAAGCCACAACTTGTTGTTCACTTCATCCTCGATGTTGAAGTAGTGTGCGCAAAAGAAACACGTGGTAGCATTTCGTTGCTTGCGATCGTTATTTCATTCCTTCGCTGAAAGCTTGCACAGAGCAAGCATGTAGCAAAATGTGCACTGCAGATGCCAATCATGGGGCCCGCCAAATTTTTGTGGGAATGGGAGCTACTTGGCACACGAGTGGGGCCCGATGAGGAAGCAAAAATGAAAAAGATCAAAAATCCCATAGTGACGACATGTGGGAGTATTTCAGGGATCCGATGGAATAACAAAGAGGAAATGCATTCCAAGTGTGGGGAGTATACAAGTGGCAGCATTCATAGTACTGATCATAGAAAGGGGTTGAAAGCAATTGTTCAAGGCATAGGTTGGCACTTAGCTAAAAATAAAAACACTAAAGGAGCATGGTGAATTTTGAATTCACAGCTTTTGGCGACTAACAGGGGCGTTTTTCTTTGAGGAACGTCAAACCCAAAATTTTCTCTCGATCGCAAACTAGAGTTCCATCCATTGGTGACAAGATTAGAGCTTGTAAAGGGCTACTTGCAGAAGCGGCTAGTCAGCTTCATATGGTCTCTCTAGCACAAATTCTCATGCGCTCCACCTAGGCCGATCATTTCTTTATGAGGTAGTGCATTAGGTAAACTAGCCTCTACTTCATAATGGAATAGTAGTTGTGTAAGTAGATGGATGACCCCTTCAATGTCCACCACAGTAGGAGGATGGATGAAACTCTGGAAAGCGTTTGGGTCTCGCTCCTTCTCTTTAATTCTTTCTACAATCTGTTCGGTAGTGGCTATCGACCCATCTTCAAAAAATGGAGATGGCAGACCCAACTCACTCAGCTAAGATATATTTTCAAGCATGTCATCTATAGTTTGGTTCAAGGTAGCCCCAACTGCTTTAGTCCGCTGCAAGGCTGAGTGACAATGAATGAATCTATTTTCCATTTAAGCAACAACATCTTGATCATCAATTCCTGCCTTGGCTAGGTCTTCATCAAAGACCGAATATAGATTGGTGAGCAAACTCTTTGCTTCCAAAACCCCCTCTGAGAAGAACCGCAGGAATTGCTCGATTGTTTCATGGGCCTCCTGGCTCAAGTTGATTGCCTTTGAGATGAACCAGAGTGTTGGCTGCAAAGTTAGGCAAAAGGTTTTAACCCTTTCCTAATAAGAAATATATATCTGCTGAACCAACAGGATGAGGCCTGGCTATGCAGAGGAATCCTAGAGAGAACTCTTGAGGGAAGATATTTATGCATCCTTCAAGTTAATAACTTCTATTAATTCTGCATTCTTTCCTCTTGCGGCTGCCAATTGCTCCCCGAGGTTGCTCATTTCATTCTGCTAGTCTTCCTCAACCTGGGAGTGGTTTTCCAATGCTATGTTTAGAGAGGACTTTGATTCCTAAAGATCCTTCTCCCTTTTTTCAGATTTTGCTTTGTTAAGGTCAATTGGCCTTGATACTTTTGGTTCCTTTTAGACCATAGTTGGTTGAGTAGTATGGTGTCAATGGAATAGGACTTACTGAGCTTATCGTGGAGCTTGCTTTGTTATGACTCCTCTATTTGCACCTTCTCATGCAAGCACACAACCTCAAATTCTAGTGATTTCTCTTTTTTTTCCAAGAAACTGGTAACTCGTTCCCTTATTAGCTTTAGTTGCTCCTCTTTTTTCTTCAATTGACAGCCAGACTTGAGAAAGTTGGTTGTCACTACCTATTGTGTTTCCTCCATGAGCTCCACCTTATCTTGTGGCTGGGCTAGGGAAAGATCAAGTCCCATGGCATACATTTCGTAATCGCTCGAAAGCATCTTCTCCTATGGTTTGGCAACATTTGGGTACATGGTGGAAAAATTCAACACCTTTTTCTCTTCATTGTAAACTATATACACTTTGGACTTCACTTCCTTCTTGTCATCTTTAGCTCTTCGTTTCTAGATCCTGAGGTCTCACATTTGCTTTGTGGCTTCTCCTTGATATATGAATTCAGATGACAACCAAACTAGTCTACCAACAATAGGTGCACCAGGAGGCAGGGAAAAAGGAAATATCCATGTAGCAACCCCTTGCATTTTCTTAGGTGGGAGGTTGACAATTTTTGGGTAGAAAAAGGCAACCTGCCACAGTTCAGTTTATGAGTTGGTGGAAGGGCTCATTAGTTGGGGTGATGAGGTACTCATAATTGATTTTGTTTGTTGGGAAAGTTGGGTTGGACCCGAGGTATCAGAGGCAATAGGGGTGTCGATGGTGGCCAAGCTTTCAACAATCGAGGCAAGGAGATATTGAGCGGTGGCAATAGGCATGAAAGTCCATGGAGGTGTTAAGATAGATTGCCCAGCTTGGGTGAATTGGGAGAAACCTCCTAGAAATGATGTGGTAGGGGCAGGAAAGGCAGGGCCAACACTTGTAGTAAGAGGTTTTGCGAGAATGGAAGAGGATACCAGAGATTGAAAAGTAAGAAAAGCGGAAGCAAAACTTACTTGTTGACTAGACATTGGTAGTGCTTCACTTGTCACCGACTACTTACTCACTTTGGGCTCCTGGCCTACTACAATCACTTGACTTGCAGTGGCTTCTTGTGATCCTTCGCTTGGAAAAGCTTCAATCCATTGCCATTCAGTGGGAGGGGAGTCCTCAATTTCCACAGTCTCTATAGTTTCTAGTTGTTGCTGTTGGGGCACTTTGGTCATTTTCGAGGCCCAAGTGAGTGTCTGCAAGTATTACGACATGTTTAGTCGCACATTTGAAGCGACATAGGAAGGTTGCCCTATAGACTTTCTCTTATGCTGGCTAGAGGTCATTGGGGTATCGACTTCCTCTTTTGGCTGCTCTTTTTCTTCATCGGGGTCATCACCACCACTTTCACTTGAGTTGGGAGCAAGATGCTCCTCATCCCACAATCTCTCAAACTCCTTGTCTTCATCTATGTCATCATAAGGTGCATCAACCCATTTTATCTCCTAGCGATATATCTAGAAGGCTTTGATCTTTTCATCAATCCATTCTTCCTCATCTCTTAGCTCATTGTACATAGCCTTTCCCATCTTATAGTTTTCATCATAATCTCCCACTGGGAAATAGAACTTATGCCATGGTGGCCTGCTATCTTTTGTGGGGATATGAACCAAGTTGACCAATAGATCATCTTTATCCTCTAGCAGGTTGTACCTCCACTCGCAGTAAGGTTGAGGGTCATGAGTTACCTTGAGGTGATCATACGGTAAATCATTGAATTATAATCCCATCTATCACAGATCATTACTAACCCAAAATGAGCTAGTTTATCCTGTAGAAGTGGGTGTGTCTGTTTCTTTTTCATGGCTACCATTTTGAAATTTTGTAGATAGGTGAAGAATCCCTTTCTCTTGACCTTCTTTCTACTGCAGAAGGTAATATCAATAACGCACGCCTGATAGAACAATTCCAGAGCTAGCACCTGATTAGTCACACATATAGGAGGGAGGAAGAGTTCTTCAGTGAAACCCTACATTCAAATGAATCTAAAATCTGCTCTGAAAAACCAATCACATTTAGGAACAAAACTCTGCATAAACTTTGTTTGTGTTATTGTGAGCCTATTAGCACACTCCTCTCCTAATAAATCTTGCAAAATCGGGGTCAAAAAATGATCTGAAAATGCATAATAATCAAAAGTGGAAGAGAGGAGAGGGGTCCAGATAGAAACTGGCTTTTTCCTCCTTTTTTCATCAAAGATGGACAACTCTATACGCTCAGCAAAGAAATCATGGTTTTGATACAAAAACATATAAGCAAGATAAGAGACTAATCTGAACTTTCGTTCAGTTGGATATTTTCCAATTTGCTCTAACATCTTCTTTGACAGGAACTCTTTGAAATCATACTAGAAATAAGATTTTGGTAGCGGAATTAGAAAGCTGGGCCCAATTGAAAAGACCACACCTCTTTGTCAGTGTCCAGATGAAAAACAAGCACCATCATTGAAAAGGCGTCTTGTAGGTCTTCCTTAAAAGTGTCGTGTGGAGTAGGAACTACTAGCACATTCCCACATTCTGCCACAAGAAATTTGAGTTTCGTTGCTGAAAAACT
The DNA here is from genome assembly GCA_007258455.2 of Sequoia sempervirens. NCBI lineage: Eukaryota > Viridiplantae > Streptophyta > Pinopsida > Cupressales > Cupressaceae > Sequoia > Sequoia sempervirens. The sequence goes on along the minus strand of VDFB02253638.1, from coordinate 1,490 downwards.
TTCGAGCTTGTTTCCTGGTGTTCCATATATCAGTTCCATTTTTAGGATTGAAATTCTCAACTGCCATTCCTCTCTGCACAAGGTCTGGAATACATAGCATATTCCAAATGGTAGTCGGACTGATGTTAATTGAAATATTCTGGCCCTTGATAGTGCTGGTACTCAGATTGAAACACCTAATGGTTGCATCTACCAACTCTAGGTAGTAATGCATAGATGGGACCATATATTGAGGAAACCCGTTGAACCATATTTTCTTTGTGAATGACATTGACCTTCTGGACACCTTCATGCATGCTCAGGAAGATTCCCTCAACCCTTTGGGGTTTCTTGTAACTAAGGGATCATGAACATTATCCCAATCTTCATGGACCAGGCTTTGGCCTCTATAGACCTTGGGCTTGTCCAGTTGCCTTGTGATTTCCCATTTTGGCCTATCGGGGATACCTGATGTAGCATAAGAAATATCATCAAAGACATTAACTACCTGTTCTCTTCGTAGAGCTTTAGGTAATTCTTGAGATCCTACTGGCCTAACCCCCTGTTTGAAATTTTTTGCCATTGTTACTCTGTAGGAAGCTTTATGCTTAGAAATCCTCTAAAACTTTACTTCAACTCTTGGCTTTTCTCTAGAAATTTTAATTTCTGCTTTCAATAGTGTTCTTAAAAGAAAAATTTTAAGTGCCTTAAAACTTTTACATGCAATATTTAGCGATCTTTTCTCAAAGGTGGTAGATGAGAATCACCTTTTTTGCTTTTAATGTGGCATGTACCACTGACCCTTCAACTTGTGTGAGATGAATTACTTGCTATTTTGAATTGACAAGAATTCATAAATATAATTAGCAATTTCCTGTACCGCATGATTTTCTTGGAACTTGAGCCGACGCTTTGCAAGAAGCTTAAGCCTTCGTATGCATTAACAATTAATATCTTTAAAAGAATGATTAGGATGAAGGTGTGCTTAGTATTTCAAAAGATATGAATTCTTCATTGGAAAATGCAACATACTTGGAGGATGACACCTTAGTCCTCGACCGTACTTAACACTGCTGATTGTTGCCAACAATTTAGGCTAATTAATTAGCTTTCATTAGTTTTAGCACACAACAAATAGTACTTAGCAGACACAATTGGGTGAGAAATTTAAACAAGTCTGGGCACAACTTTCAAGTTGGTACTTGATTAACATGACACTTATGGCAAGCGGATTAACATGCTTTTCCTTGCTTTTTGTATAAATAGGTCTCTCTATAGTAGTAAAATCACACTTAGTGATTTGAGCAGAAGTGGTGTTAGGAAATTGGCGTAGTAGTTTAGCATTTGCAGTGTGTAGCATTCTCATAGGTTAGATGTAGGTGCTTTGTAGGGATAGTTCTATAGTTTTTTCAGAAGTTTGACAAGATGGATACCCCAATTAGGCTAGTGTCGAACAAGTCTCAGACTGCCTTCCTAGGAGAAATTTCTACCAGGTGGTTAAAGAGGATGAC
>VDFB02253637.1:208340-412580 GCA_007258455.2 Sequoia sempervirens | reverse complement strand
ATCCTAGAGAGAACTCTTGAGGGAAGATATTTATGCATCCTTCAAGTTAATAACTTCTATTAATTCTGCATTCTTTCCTCTTGTGGCTGCCAATTGCTCCTCGAGGTTGCTCATTTCATTCTGCTAGTCTTCCTCAACCTGGGAGTGGTTTTCCAATGCTATGTTTAGAGAGGACTTTGATTCCTAAAGATCCTTCTCCCTTTTTTCAGATTTTTCTTTGTTAAGGTCAATTGGCCTTGATACTTTGGTTCCTTTTAGACCATAGTTGGTTGAGTAGTATGGTGTCAATGGAATAGGACTTACTGAGCTTATCGTGGAGCTTGCTTTGTTATGACTCCTCTGTTTGCACCTTCTCATGCAAGCACACAACCTCAAATTCTAGTGATTTCTTTTTTGTTTCCAAGAAACTGGTAACTCGTTCCCTTATTAGCTTTAGTTGCTCCTCTTTTTTCTTCAATTGACAGCCAGACTTTAGAAAGTTGGTTGTCACTACCTATTGTGTTTCCTCCATGAGCTCCACCTTATCTTGTGGCTGGGCTAGGGAAAGATCAAGTCCCATGGCATACATTTCGTAATCGCTCGAAAGCATCTTCTCCTGTGGTTTGGCAACATTTGGGTACATGGTGGCAAAATTCAACACCTTTTTCTCTTCATTGTAAACTATATACACTTTGGACTTCGCTTCCTTCTTGTCATCTTTAGCTCTTTGTTTCTAGATCCTGAGGTCTCACATTTGCTTTGTGGCTTCTCCTTGAGATATGAATTCAGATGACAACCAAACTAGTCTGCCAACAATAGGTGCGCCAGGAGGCAGGGAAAAAGGAAATATCCATGTAGCAACCCCTTGCATTTTCTTAGGTGGGAGGTTGACAGTTTTTGGGTAGAAAAAGGCAACCTGCCACAGTTCAGTTTATGAGTTGGTGGAAGGGCTCATTAGTTGTGGTGATGAGGTACTCATAATTGATTTTGTTTGTTGGGAAAGTTGGGTTGGACCCGAGGTATCAGAGGCAATAGGGGTGTCGATGGTGGCCAAGCTTTCAACAATCGAGGCAAGGAGATATTGAGCAGTGGCAATAGGCATGAAAGTCCATGGAGGTGTTAAGATAGATTGCCCAGCTTGGGTGAATTGGGAGAAACCTCCTAGAAATAATGTGGTAGGGGCAGGAAAGGCAGGGCCAACACTTACAGTAAGAGGTTTTGCGGGAATGGAAGAGGATACCAGAGATTGAAAAGTAAGAAAAGCGGAAGCAAAACTTACTTTTTGACTAGATGTTGGTAGTGCTTCACTTGTCACCGACTGCTTACTCACTTTGGGCTCCTGGCCTACTACAATCACTTGATTTGCAGTGGCTTCTTGTGATCCTTTGCTTGGAAAAGCTTCAATCCATTGCCATTCAGTGGGAGGGAAGTCCTTAATTTCCACAGTCTCTATAGTTTCTAGTTGTTGCTGTTGGGGCACTTTGGTCATTTTCGAGGCCCAAGTGAGTGTCTGCAAGTATTACGACATGTTTAGTCGCACATTTGAAGCGACATAGGAAGGTTGCCCTGTAGACTTTCTCTTATGCTGGCTAGAGGTCATTGGGGTATCGACTTCCTCTTTCGGCTGCTCTTTTTCTTCATCGGGGTCATCACCACCACTTTCACTTGAGTTGGGAGCAAGATGCTCCTCATCCCACAACCTCTCAAACTCCTTGTCTTCATCTATGTCATCATAAGGTGCATCAACCCATTTTATCTCCTAGTGATATATCTAGAAGGCTTTGATCTTTTCATCAATCCATTCTTCCTCATCTCTTAGCTCATTGTACATAGCCTTTCCCATCTTATAGTTTTCATCATAATCTCCAACTGGGAAATAGAACTTATGCCATGGTGGCCTGCTATCTTTTGTGGGGATATGAACCAAGTTGACTAATAGATCATCTTTATCCTCTAGTAGGTTGTACCTCCACTCCCAGTAAGGTTGAGGGTCGTGAGTTACCTTGAGGTGATCATACGGTAAATCATTGAATGGGTTATAATCCCATCTATCATAGATCATTACTAACCCAAAATGAGCTAGTTTATCCTGTAGAAGTGGGTGTGTCTGTTTCTTTTTCATGGCTACCATTTTGAAATTTTGTAGATAGGTGAAGAATCCCTTTCTCTTGACCTTCTTTCTACTGCAGAAGGTAATATCAATAACGCACGCCTGATAGAACAATTCCAGAGCTAGCACCTGATTAGTCACACATATAGGAGGGGGGAAGAGTTCTTCAGTGAAACCCTGCATTCAAATGAATCTAAAATCTGCTCTGAAAAACCAATCACATTTAGGAACAAAACTATGCAAAAACTTTGTTTGTGTTATTGTGAGCCTATTAGCACACTCCTCTCCTAATAAATCTTGCAAAATCGGGGTCAAAAAATGATCTGAAAATGCATAATAATCAAAAGTGGAAGAGAGGAGAGGGGTCCAGATAGAAACTGGCTTTTTCCTCCTTTTTTCATCAAAGATGGACAACTCTATACGCTCAGCAAAGAAATCATGGTTTTGATACAAAAACATATAAGCAAGATAAGAGACAAATCTGAACTTTCGTTCAGTTGGATATTTGCCAATTTGCTCTAACATCTTCTTTGACAAGAACTCTTTGAAATCATACCAGAAATAAGATTTTGGTAGCGGAATTAGAAAGCTGGGCCCAATTGAAAAGACCACACCTCTTTGTCAGTGTCCAGATGAAAAACAAGCACCATCATTGAAAAGGCGTCTTGTAGGTCTTCCTTAAAAGTGTCGTGTGGAGTAGGAACTACTAGCACATTCCCACATTCTGCCCCAAGAAATTTGAGTTTCGTTGCTGAAAAACTCCCGAGCTTGTTTCCTGGTGTTCCATTTATCAGTTCCATTTTTAGGATTGAAATTCTCAACTGCCATTCCTCTCTGCACAAGGTCTGGAATACATAGCATATTCCAATTGGTAGTCGGACTGATGTTAACTAAAATATTCTGGCCCTTGATAGTGCTGGTACTCAGATTGAAACACCTAATGGTTGCATCTACCAACTCTAGGTAGTAATGCATAGATGGGACCATATATTGAGGAAACCCGTTGAACCATATTTTCTTCGTGAATGACATTGACCTTCTGGACACCTTCATGCGTGCTCAGGAAGATTCCCTCAACCCTTTGGGGTTTCTTGCAACTAAGGGATCATGAACATTATCCCAATCTTCATGGACCAGGCTTTGGCCTCTATAGACCTTGGGCTTGTCCAGTCGCCTTGTGTTTTCCCATTTTGGCCTATCGGGGATACCTGATGTAGCATAAGAAATATCATCAAAGACATTAACTACCTATTCTCTTCGCAGAGCTTTAGCTAATTCTTGAGATCCTATTGGCCTAACCCCCTGTTTCAAAATTTCTGCCATTGTTACTCTATGGGAAGCTTTATGCTTAGAAATCCTCTAAAACTTTACTTCAGCTCTTGGCTTTTCTCTAGAAATTTTAATTTCTACTTTCAGTAGTGTTCTTAAAAGAAAACTTTTAAGTGCCTTAAAACTTTTACATGCAATATTTAGTGATCTTTTCTCAAAGGTGGTAGATGAGAATCACCTTTTTTGCTTTTAATGTGGCATGTACCACTGACCCTTCAACTTGTGTGAGATGAATTACTTGCTATTTTGATTTGACAAGAATTCATAAATATAATTAGCAATTGCCTGTACCGCATGATTTTCTTGGAACTTGAGCCGACGCTTTGCAAGAAGCTTAACCCTTTGTATGCGTTAACAATTATTATCTTTAAAATAATGATTAGGATGAAGGTGTGCTTAGTATTTCAAAAGATATGAATTTTTCATTGGAAAATGCAACATACTTGGAGGATGACACCTTAGTCCTCGACCGTACTTAACACTGCTGATTGTTGCCAACAATTTAGGCTAATTAATTAGCTTTCATCAGTTTTAGCACACAACAAATAGTACTTAGCAGACACAATTGGGTGAGAAATTTAAACAAGTCTGGGCACAACTTTCAAGTTGGTACTTGATTAACATGACGCTTATGGCAAGCGGATTAACATGATTTTCCTTGCTTTTTGTATAAATAGGTTTCTCTATAGTAGTAAAATCACACTTAGTGATTTGAGCAAAAGTGGTGTTAGGCAATTGGCGTAGTAGTTTAGCATTTGCAGTGTGTAGCATTCTCATAGGTTAGATGTAGGTGCTTTGTAGGGATAGTTCTATAGTTTTTTCAGAAGTTTGACAAGATGGATACCCCAATTAGGCTAGTGTCGAACAAGTCTCAGACTGCCTTCCTAGGAGAAATTTCTACCAAGTGGTTAAAGAGGATGACAAAGAACAAGCATCCCCTATCAATTATAGCTATACAATGGGTCTTGGGATGGGACTTCCTTGAGTACGAGGACAAGTATTGAGTTAACATTGTTGTGTGCTTGCACTTTATCACCTCCATGCTAGATGTAGGAATTCCCAAGCCATTAATTCTTCGTCTGGTGAAGGAAATATTTCCCAAGAAATACCTAAATGGCCTTGGTGAGGTTGTTGCGAATGTTGCATATGGTGGGGGAATCCCAACTGCAAGTGACCTCTAAAGGTTTATAGAAGAGGATGTTATTATGCCATGGCTGCCATTTTTTAGTGGATTTTTCCTCTAGACATGAGATGAGCACCATGAGAGGGTCACTTGATCCCTTCATTTCTTTTTTTGTATTTACAATGTGGTGCCATTCTACAATATCAATTGGTATACAGACTTTAGGAACTTGGTGTTCCCTCCACCTGCCTTTGCTCCATTGGATGACATCGCTACTACTCTTGTGGATGAGGATATTGTGGACGCTGCCCTCGATGTGACCATCACTCCTACTCATGCAATGAATAGAATACTTGTGTCTCTCTTTTCCTTGCTTTTGGAAAACTTATAGTAATTAGTTTCTTTTTGTATGCATGCATGGAAAAGGATTTCTCATAATATATAATAGAAGCAGGATACATATACTTTTTGGAAGCATGGCCTTCTAAGCCATTTTGAACTTTAAATATCAAAGTATATATATAATGAAAATATATCGTTATGATTATCTCACTGTCTTCTCCTAGTTTTGCCACTGGGTTATTTTTCCTTTTCAACATTTATGTATGAATCTCAAATTTGCATGAGGGTGTTTAATTTTTTCTCTGTTAAGCTATGAGTTTATTTGTCTCACTTTCCACAATAATGGGTCATTGCTTCCTTTCACCACGAACTACAAGATAAAAATAAAAAAGATCAGCTAGCTGAAACAAAAAGGAAAGAAGGAAAAAACATATTTACATGCTTACAGAGAGCAAGCCTAATTAAATAATTTCAAATGGATTTTTTTGACCGGAATCCCCAACGCTTCTTCTTCCATAGTCTCTAACTCATATGCGTTGTGTTCCTTGCACTGAATTATCCTGAATGGTCCTTCCCAAAGGTTGTCAAACTTACCATTCTGACCTAACTTAGCAGCCCTTTCGTTATATTTTAGCACCAAGTCTCCGCACTTTAGGCCTTGGTCAGACGCTTTCTTATCAAACCACCTTTTAACCACTTGTTGGCGGTTAGTCATGGTAGTTAGGGACTTTTCCCTTTTTTCTTGTACCTCTAGCAACTCAGCTAACCAAACCTCCATCACACCATTTTGCTCCACTTCCAAGGATTTTAGCAATTGCAGCGCCAAAATCTCTATAGAGATAGGCAATAATGCCTCTTTGTCATAAACTAACTTGTACAGTGAAGTCTTGAGGACTTGCTTTGGAGTTATGTGGTCCACCCCGAGTGCTGCTAGGAGATTTTTGTGCCACTCTCTTTGATATTCTAATCCAATTCTTTTGAGGATTCAAACCAGGTTCTTGTTTGTTGATTCAGCTAGGTCATTCCCTTGTGGGCAATAATTTGACAACATTTTAAGGAATATTCCATGTGTAAGTGTGAATTGACTTACTTTGGAGCCTAGGAAAGATTTAGTGTTGTTAGAGATGATAGTTTTGGGTGAGCCAAATCTTGTCACTAATTCCTCTAGGAAATCCACAATCTCTTCCTATGTTGCGTTCTTGAGTGGTACAGCCCCGGTCCATCTTGTGAAGTAATTTGTGGTCATTAAGGTCCATTTATGTCCTGCACTAGAAGCTAGGTTAATCATTCTGATGAATTCTAAACCCCATTGTACAAATGACTCATCAACCACTATCAGGTTGAGGGGCATTGCAAAATTCTTTCTCCTTCTGGCAAAGAACTGACACTCTTTGCAAGTTTTCACTAGTGAATATGAATCATGGAATAGTGTTGGCCAAAAGTAACCTACACACATGATCTTGATGGTTGTAGTCTTTGTCTGTGGGACTATTGTGGTAGGTGTCGAGGATCTTCCTTGCTTGTTCTGCGGTAACACATCACAATAGGATGCCATTGGAATTTTTGTTGAATAGGATTCATTCAATGAGTGTGAATCTATTGTTTTGCAGCCGGTAGAATCTCCTTTTCTGAGAAAGAAGGCCTGGCAGGTATTTTCTTGTATGCATAAACCTTACTTTGTCTACTAGCCAACAACCTTCAGATTCTGACCCGTTTGTTAGGACTAGTTCTGACTTCTCTTCTTCAGGGTCCACTTCCTCATTATGCGCCAAATATTCACATAGTCCTCTTCCTTGGATGGTTTTGGTGGGTTTGATCTCAATGTCATATTTGAGGATCTTAATGATCCAATTAGCTCTTTTCTTTGTAATTTCTCCCTCCATGATGTATTTGTGAAAACTAGAATGCGCAACATAAACAATCACCTTATTCAAGGAGATTAAATGGAAGAATTTCTTAATTCCTTTCACTATTGCAAATGTCTATATTTCGATGAAATTATTATTTGTCTCATATTCCTTCAGGGTATGGGAGTGAAATGCTATTGGATTTTCTCCTTTTCCCTCGTTATCTTTTTGAGTTAAAATAGTAGCAATGCTTGATTTGCTACTGAATATGTATACATTATAAATTCCTTTGATAAGTTTGGGTTAACCAAAACAAGAGCAGAAGAGATAGCATCTTTGACCTTCTCAAATGCTTCTTTGGCTTCTTTTGTCCATTTGAATATTTGATCCTTTTTCAGCATCAGGGTAATTGGCTTGATTATTCCTGCAAAATCAGAAATAAATTTGCTAACGAAATTTACCTTCCCCAAGAAGGATTGAATGCCTTTCTTGTTGACTGGAAGAGGAATATCTTTGATGGCTTTCACTCGCTCTGGATCAATTGAAATTCCTTCTTTGGACACTATGTGCCCCAGTAGCTTGCCTTGTAGTACTTCAAAGACACATTTTTTTTTGGTTTAGGGATATCTTGAACTCCTGAAATTTCTTGAATACCATCTCAAGGTGATCAAAATGATCATCCTTGGATTTAGAAAAAAACCATCAAATCATCTAAATAGATTAAGATAATCTTATTGATCAATTAGCTGAAAGTGATATCCATTGCCCGCTAGAAAGTAGCTTCGGCATTAGAGAGGCAAAACAACATTTTGGCATATGCAAACATCCCCCACTTGGTAGTGACCCTTGTCTTATGGTGATCCTCCTCTTTGACTCGGATCTGATTATAACTGGAGAAACCATCCAACAAGGAGAACATCTCCAATCCTACCACTATTTGAAGGATTAATTCCATCAAGGATAGTGGATAATGATCTTTTAGGGATGCTCTGTTGAGGTCTCGAAAATCCACACATAGGCGAATATATCCATTTTTCTTTCAGACCGGAACCAAGTTGGATAACCATGTGCTATGCTTGATTGAAAAGACAATCCACAACTGGATTAGATTTGTTAGCTCCTACGCCATTAGTGCTTCAATCTTTGGGTTCACCAGCCTCTGCTTTTGTTGGACTTGTTTTGCACCTTCTGCTAGCTCGATTGTGTGTTGGATGATGTCGAGATCGTATCCCTTTATATCATTATAGGACTAGGCCACTACTCCATATTTATCACAAAATTTGATAAGCCTTTCTTTATTGCGATGTGGGATGTCCTTCTTGACTTTGAGCTTTCTTCCATCTCCGACCTGTAGGTCTGCATAGTCGCTTTTGTTTGCTACAAAATTCTATTTTTATTTTCTTGTATCATCACAATCGAAAAGGTTTTAGATTGTGACCAACCCTTTTGGAAGCTTGTTGGACTTTAGTTGAATGATTTTCCCTTCATAGGCTTCAACAATTTTAGGTTGAAGTTGGTTAGCAAATTTACCTGATTGCTGGATGAATGAGGCAATGTGTTCATCATTGTCAAACACCTACCAGCTTTGATCATTATCAGGAATCGATGGTCAGACTATTACTTGTATAGAGTGTTTGTTGTGAATGAGATTAGAGGTAGGATCAAATTGAGATCCGATTGATGTCATACGATCAACTTTTATTTTTTGTTCTCAGGGTACCATCCTAATGTTGAAGGCTTCAAAACCCTCCATTAGGTCCTAAACTCGGTGTCTTTAAGATCACATGCAGACATTCTTGGCCACATAAATTCCTCAGAATTGATTGACTACTAGTTTAGAATCTCTGAACACCATCAATTATTTACTTCCCATCCATTCTGCAAGGCTGATACCTTGTACTAGTCCTTCATATTCAACTTCATTATTTGAGAAAGTGAACTAGAAGCAAAAAGACCTCAATTTCTTTTCATTTTGTGGGGAAATTAAACATATCCCAACTCATACACCATTCTTGCATCTTGCTCTATCAAAGTACAACGTCTGCAACTTAGAGGCTTGACTGCCTTTAGATTCTTTGACAACCTTGGGGAGCACTTGACCTTCATCGTAGATGACATAGGTTCCCAACCCGGTAGCATGGTAATTGCTGAAAGGGTCAATGTCTATATGTTTTCTCAAGAGAGCGTCTTCTTGATCATCCTAATCTCTAGACACTCTTTCATCTTCTAGTAGTTTCGTGCAATACATCTCTTGCTTAGTGATAGAGGTATGCGCAGCTTCAAAATTTATCATGGCTTCATCGACTACATGTTTTGAATGTAAAGCTTTAGATTCTATCTTAATTTTTTTACCATTCTTGGCTCTAAGGATTAAATGCAACCAGTCTAAGGATAGGTATCTGCCTACTTTTGAAGTAAATTGTTTGGATAGACAGAGGCCGAACATGGGGGGAACATTTATGATCATAGTGTCTTGTGGCATAGTGATACTAGAGAAAACAAATAGAGTCAAGGGGAGTGCTTTGATGACACCTACGGTTTTGACTCTGTTTCCATCGAGCTGCATCACTCCTCTTTTTAAGGGCTCATAGCTAATTCCTAATGCTTCAACTATATTTTTTATGCATAACTATAGTGCTAGCACTAGAATCAATCATGGCATTGTGCAATAATCTCTCCCTTATAATGAGAGTTAAGAAGAAGGGTTGAGGCTTTGGATTACCTTTGACTTCAGCAGGGGATTCTACTATGCTATTTGTAAGAACTTTGGTAGAAGGTGGTGGATCAACAAATTTTTCTTTGGGCAATTGCTCCATCGGTGCCGCACTTATGTCTTCTTGAAGAGCCTTTTGTAATAGCGTCTTCTACTCTGGGATAGCTAGAATATCCCATAGAGACACATTAGCAGATAATTTCTTCAATTGTTCCACCACATTGAAAGGTGGAAAATTCATAGGTTTATGCTCCTTTTCTCTTGTTATAATAATTTCCTTTCGTGGCTGACATTGTGGTAGCATTGTGGAGTCATTGGGCATCTGGTCAGAAGCATTTTTAGGTTGCCGACTAACTAGTTGCGGGGTGACTAATTCACCCGTGAATCTCCTCTTTGACTGAATGTTGTAATCAGATTGTACTTGTAGTGTTTTGGATGCGAATGCATCATCGACACACACCACCTCTTCTTCTTCCATCCATGAGAAAAGTGTGTGGTCGGGAGCAATGTTCGCTTCTTTCTCTAGTGACATCCTGTGACATCCCTTGCATTTGCACGGTGAGCACCACATTGTCCATTTGTGAAGAATTATACACATAGCTTCTTGGGTCTGATGTTATGGCTTGCCTGCATTGCTCCACCACCTTTTGTTGTAAATTTCCTCGCAGGAATTTTTGGGGCATATGTGAATCGCTGCAAGGGAAGCACCAGGGGTTGGTGTCATCCACTAAGTTGTTTTTCCCTGCAGTTAGCTCCCTATTCGAGCTTAGATTAGCGCTCTGTAGTGGAGTGGGTACCGATATGATTTGATTCGTTGTTTGCATCTGTGGATTTAGGTGAGCACCTCATGGGAATTGGTTTTTTTGGTAAGAGGACCTTCCACCTTGATAATTTTGATAGGAAGGTTTCGAGGGTACGACCTGATTGCACTTGATGACGATTATCTCATTGACGATGGTCTACAACATTTCTTTGAGCTCGCTCATTTCCTCCTTTGAAGAGCCAGATGTAGAGGCAAATTTTTTTGGCACACTTGGGTACATGTACATGGATTAAGGAGGAGTTGATGTGTTGGTGGAAGGTGTCTCTTGAGAAAGAACAAATGCTTAAAGGAATATAGGAATGATGGGCCGAGGAGGCAGCTTTTCAGCATCTATTAAATTGTTTTCTTTTTTAACAGAGATGTTATATGCGCCTGGTAGGGTGGTTCCACCAAGAGACTGGATCATCATTAAAATATCAAGATTAATAGACTTCAAATAGAACATAAAATCCAAATCAGGTAGTGGACAGTTATCAACTTGAATCCTCTACTAGCTTGTATGGAAACAAGCATTGAAGTTAGCCATGGCTTTGTTTGGGGCTCTTTTTATAACCAATAGCTGGTAATACAGTGATGATTGGTCTCCTGCATTCAAAAATAACTGATAGAAAGGCTCTTTGAGCTCATCCCATGTGCTGATAGTGCTTGCTCACAACATGCGGTACCAATCTAGTGCCTTGCCTCTGAAAGAGGTGACAAGCAACCTTAACACCACATTTTGGGTTGTAACCCCATGTACTAAGCATACATCCGCAACATCTTGCAAATGTTTAGATGGTGTTCTTGAGCCATCTCCGGTGAATTTAGGTATAGATTTTAGGGTAGAAATTGGGATAGTGGTCCAAATGGCAGGTGCTACTGGTGCAACAAGAGGGCTTCCGATGTTCCATGCCACATAATTTCTGTTAGCAACAAGAAACATGGCTAACGGAAAGGGAGGAGGAAGCCCAGAACATTTACTAATTGACCTATGGCCTATAATGTCCCTAATGGTGGTACTAACAAACCAAGATTATTTGTTGTTTGGGGCCTAGTAATAGGCCGATGTCGCATACACCCTTTTGAAAATTTGATTCATTAAGCTCGGCCCCACTGGGCATGCTAGGAAAAAGAAAAAATTGTTGATGCCAAAATTTGGCAATTAATAGCCCTTTGTGGGAAACTTAGTTTATGGGGGACCCATTGCGCTAAACTGAGTGACCTCTAAATTTTTTAAAGAAGTCAACTTCTTCTGTAATGGGAGTTTGGAAAGGGAAACAAAAATAGATATATAAAAATAAAGGCTAATCTAAGGCAATGTTCCAAGACTTAATAATAGGCACGATAAATCACAGATCTAAGGGATCAATTAGTATTTGTAATGTCCCAGAAAGGAAAAAACTAAAGATTAAAGTATAGATAATCCATTCATTGACATAAAATAACATTGTATACATTCCTACTACCAAGAAGAGTCATAAGACATGATCTAGACCAACAAACTTGCATTCAATTTATAGAAGTTTTTAAATGAAATATCCAGATAATAGCAACACAGTCTAAAGTTAATCAAATAGCATGAAAGAACATAAAAGATGAACAATTGGCACAGTTTGAGAGTCTTTGCAATAATGAAAAAACAATAATAAAGGCCTGATGTCTTTTCTAAAATTAGTGTTCTTTCTGTGAAATCCTGGAACCCTTCCTTTGAAACAAAGAGGAGTATATATAACCAAATGCTCCCATCACCTTGGCGATAGTAGTAATAGAAAATATTTGAGAATATTTGGAAATGATGCAGAATCAAAGATTCCCCCTGGCTATTGCAACAGAAAGACTCCAGCCAACGTATCTGGTCGCTCCAAGTCCAGGTGCATCCTCTGCAAATGACGGTAGTGGTCCAATAAAACCTCGTGCAGGCAAGTGTTTCCCTTTGAGGTAGGTGGTTAAAACATGTGGTAGAAGCTGCAAATTTTAGTTCACTTCATCCTTGATGTTGAAGTAGTGTGCATAGAAGAAACATGTGGCAGCATTTCGCTTCTTGCTGTCATTATTTCATTCCTTCACTCAAATTTTGTGTAGATCAGACATGTAGCAAAATGTGCATTATAGACGTCGATCATGGGGCTCACCAAATTTTTGTGGGAATGGGAGCTATGTGGCACACAAGGGGGCCCGATGAGGAAGCAAAAAGGAAATGATCAAAAAGCCCGCAATGATGACATGTGGGAGCTTTTTAGGGAGTTGATGGAAGAGAAAAGAGGAAATTCATTTGGAGTGTGGGGAGTATACAAGTGGCAGCATTCGTGGTACCGATCAAAGAAAGGGGTTGAAAGCAATTGTTAAAGGCATAGGCCAACACTTAGCCAAAAATCAAAACCCGAAGGGAGCATGGTGAATTTTGAATTTATAGTACCCACCAAGACCTCTGTGGTCTTGTGTTACGTTGGGGCATCCTTTTGTGCTTGTGGTTATCCTAATACTTGGCCCGACCGAAGTCATCACAACTTTAGGGTTTTGGGATAGCCTCCTTGTTTGTTGTGTTTTTTTTATGCATTAGACATGAATCGACCTTGGTTCTTCATACCCTAGCATCTTGTGTCTTGTGCTATAGCAAAAATTAGTGCTCCAAAAATGGAAAATCGCATTAGGATTGCATTTCATCATCTATTCCATTGCATTGCATGTATCCTCCATCCCTTATTTATCCAACCTATGACCCATCATTTTGGTTGTGCAAACATTAATCTCCCAACCTTGCTACATGCCTTGCTCCACTCTATCTCATCATTATCAGGATGTATCCTTCCCTATCTTTTTGTGTTGTTTTGGGATGTATCCTTCCCTCATCAGCAACACTCTCATTATCATCCTCGAGATCCACCCTTTCCTATCCTTTGGTGTTGTTTCAAGATGTATCCTTCCCTCATCAACACTTTCATCATCACTGGGATGTATCCTTCCCTCCTTAGCAACACTTCATCCGTCATCAACCCACTTTGGCTTGTAGCTTGACTAGGGAAACATCACATTTGTCCTTGCATCTATTTTTGCTTCGTTTCTTCTTATCTTCCCTTCCCAATCTCCTATCGCTCATCATCCTCCCTTATCCATCATTTTGCATCATCCTCCCCATCTCCCCTTTCATCATCTCATCCATTTCAAGAGCACACCCATGTTCTCTGAACCCGCATGTTCTCTCGAGGGGGCATCCTCAATCCCTAATCTTCATCTTCCCTCCTACCATTTATCTTCCTAGTTGCTCTTTTGAATGACTAGGGCATCTTTCCCAACCCAACCATCTTCTTCCTAGTGCTATCTTTTAATATTTTTTGAAATGATGCTACTTTGTAACACCATCTCAAAGAGGGGCAAAATGTAGACATCCAAATTTGACCACTCTCATATGGTCAAATTCATCACCTTTATTCATCTATCTCATATTCCCCATCGATATTAATTAAATGATTTATTTAATTAATATTTCACCATTTGCCTAAGGTTTCTAAAGTATTTAATTTAATAATTAAATACTTTATCTTTCATTATTTCTTCTCTAAATCAAATAAATATATCAATTTATTTAATTTAGTCATTTAGTTTTTTCAATTTAAATTAATTTTAAATTCCCCCTTTTCTCTCTCCTTGTCACATCTTCCATAGATAAATACTTTATTTTTCATCATTTCTTCTCTAAATCAAATAAATATATCAATTTATTTAATTTAGTCATTTAACCTTTTCAATTTAAATCAATTTTAAATTCCTTTTCTCTCTCCTTGTCACATCCTCAATTTATTTAATTTAGTCATTTAGCCTTTTCAATTTAAATCAATTTTAAATTCCCCTTTTTCTCTCTCTTTGTCACATCTTCTAATCTGGATTAGTTTAATCAATCCATGATTAATATGTGCACACCTTTAATTTGGATTAATGTCACATCCTCCATATTTTGCCACTTGCCTCTAATCCTTCATTAGTCTTCTTAATCACATGTTTGCACAACGTTAATCTAATCCTCTTTCCATCTTTGGTATTCCTCCAAATCAACCTATCATAAGTACTTTCTTTACTTAGTCTTGACCTCTTCCCCCATGTGAATTAAAAATTCACATTTATTCCTCTAATACTCCCCTCTTCCCCATGAAGGTTGTTGGGAAATTCTAAATCCCCTCATAAGCCACATCACTCACATTGGACAGTGACCTCCTTTATGAGGACCTTGTCTTATTCCCAAGTTACTTCCAATCATGTGAATTTAAAATTCACATTTATTACCCCAACACTTCTCTCTTTCCCATGATGATTAGTGAGGAATTCTAAAATTCTTCACATGTCAACATTATTCATACATGGGGACAGGAATTTATTTTTTAAGGAAATATTCCCCTAATTCTAAAGTACTTGCAGGTACCTCCACTTCACATGTCTTTTTTCCACTTCATTTTCCATATGGTAAGATGTTAGAGCTTGTGAGTCCTCAACTCACCATAGCCCTCCATCTTGTCCAGGTTGGGTAAATCCTAGCCATTCAAATCTCTAGAGACTCTCCCCCTAAAATAGAGGATTTTAGTCTCATTTTCTCATTCATTCCACACATTCAAACATTCACAATTCAAGCACAAGAATTCAAACACTTACCTCCAAGCATTCAAACACTCATCCACCATTGTTGAATCTTCAAGCTCATATTGCATTCATTTCATACACTTATCCAAATACCCACTTCCATCTTTGCATTCATCATCTAATTTAGAGAATTTTGCATATCATTGTAGCTTATTTTCCATCAAGGAGCACACAAATAGTCTACAACAAAGGGCCAACCAAAGGATCAACTTGAGCAAGGTATATCTTTATTTTTATCTTTCTCTTATTCAAGTTCAACTAGGTTTATCTTGAGGCGGTGTTATGTGTGTTTCTCCTTTTGAATTTTTTGTTGATTTTGCATCATTTAGGGTAGAAAATCATGTTTCACACAACAACATTCAACATAGGAGCAAGGTATGTGCAAGATCATGATGGACCAAAAAGTGGCAATATGATGGGTATGTGGCTGACAACTTTTTTTTACCCAAAATTGATGAAACAAAAAGGGTTTTTGAAGGAGATTCTCATATTTCCACCAATATAAATTATGCTTTACTTTGAATTTAATAAATAATTATTATTCATTTTTCTATTTGAATTACAACTAAAGTCCTGATTGATAGGTTGATTGAAAAAAAAAGTTTTCAAATGGGTTCACATTTTTGAATCCAAAACATGTGTCACATTCTATGCTTTGCATACTATATGATTAAAAAAAAAATTAATTTATGAAGTTTTGACCAAGTTAAGGTGGTCAAATGATATATTTTTTAAAAGTAATAAAAAATCATAATTAATTATTTACTTGAAAAAATTAAAAAATATGCATCACATCAAGACATGAGTCCTCTACTTAAATCTAAAATATTATAAAAAAATATTATCATTTTATTGTGGTTAGGGTGGTCGATAGACACCTACTTCTTATTTTTCCCTAAAATTTAAGTACTCTTGCATTGAAATTTTCAAATTTTCACCAAATAGATTTTCTCTTTTTTTAAAAAAAAAAACCTAGTAGTTTAGAAACTACATTCAATTTGCTACAAATTCTATTCTTACATATTTTTGAAATAATATAGATAACTTATTCAAATTTTTACGTTAGGTTGCCTAACTTTGATTTTTCTGAATTTTTCACCACTTATGGGCCTGTTTTTTCCATGATGATCTTGCACATACCCATTATCCACAGTTCATTCAAAACTAAGAATCCCAATAAGAGATTTTTCTCAACTAGAAGGAGCAAGACTAGCAAGTTTTCAAGAAGAAATAGCACACATCAAATACATTTTGATTGATGAAATGAGCTTCATCGGTCAAAACTTGCTAGAGAACATAGATTCTCGACTTTGACAAGCATTCCCACAAAATGTAAACATTAATTTTGCAGGTATACAAATGATTACTATTAATAGAAATAAGTAGTAATATTCTAATACAAGTAATTTACATATATAATTTTTTTATAGATATGAATGTAAATAGTGATAATAATTGTCACTAATTATCTTTTAGGTATATCTATGATTTTGGTTGGAGACTTGGGTCAATTGCCTCCAGTAAATGATAGAACAACATATGATAGCAACTAAAGAGCTAAGTTACTATGGGAATAATTCAAAATAGTGGTTACTAGATAGATAAAATATTCATACAAGATGGACAAAACATCCATCAACAAAGATTTCATCAACTATTGACAAATTTGAGAGATGCAAACCCAACAATTGATGATTAGAAATTGCTTATGTCAAGAACCACTACTAACATAGATGCAACAAGAAATGAGGATTTTGACAATGGTGTTCATTTGTTCTCCACAAATGATAATATTCACAGCCATAACAAGAAAATAATATACTCTTTGAAGCATCCTGTAGCACGTAGTGTTGCAACAAAATCAGGAAGTAGTGATGCAACAAAAGGATGCTCAAATGATGAGCTTGATCTAGAATTATTGATTTGTAAGGATGTTAGGGTAATTTTGACCTCAAACCTTTGGATACAAGCAAGTTTTGTGAATGGAGCTTTAGAAAATATTTGAAAGATTGTATACAAACCTAGAAGTGGTCCACCAGAACAACCCACATATGTAATGGTTGAATTTGACAACTACTCAGGAATGCCATTGATGATCGTAATCCAAATACAATTCCAATTACAACAATACAAAGGGGGAGGAAAATCCAAATGCCATTAAGATTGGTTTGGGCATTGAAAATTCATAAATCACAGGGTTTGACTCTTTCAAAATCCACCATTGATATTGGACCAAGAGAAAGAATAGGATTGACATTTATCGGTATATCCCATGTAAAGTCTGTAGACAGCCTAAGAATTATGCCACCATTCATGTATGACCGTTATGAGAAAATAAAAAATGGTAGACAACTTACCAAGAGAAAGGATATCTCTCAATGTTTCTATATATATTATTAATAAATAATATATATATATGCTAGTGTATTTTATGGATAAAAAGTGTTTTGCAATTGGATATTAAGGTGCTTCACTATGGGACCCACTGAATACTACTTCTATCCCCACTATTGGACCCCGCTCCACTATGAGCCCCTCTCCCATAATAAATATAAAATACATCGAGAGTTATTCTCTAATTTTCTTTTTTGATTGATTTATATTTGTGATCAAATTTTTTATTTCTCTTTGTGATCAAAATTATTATTTATTTCTTTGTTCTTTTAGTTTATGAAAATATTTAAATTATTTTTATTATTTATTTATTTGTTCTTTTTCTTCCTTTTTAACTCTAATCCTAACCCTTATTCAAACCTTAATTAAACTATAATCTTGATTGAATCTTAATTAGGGTTAAGGTAAGGTTAGGGTTGGGGTTGGGTTAGGGTTCAATTACAATTAGGGTTAGGTCAAGGGTTAATAATATTTTTTAATTTACTATATAATATAATTTAAATTTTAGTTTATATTTTATAATATATATAGATTTAATATTGATATAATATAATTATAATATTAAATATATATAATTTAATATAATTATATAATTTGTTATTTTATGAGTTTAAAATAATTTTTAATTTTATTTGATTATATATATATTGATTTTATTCAATTAAGTTTTGTATAATTTTATTTACTTTTATATTATTATTTTTAATTTAAAGTTAATTTATGTAATTAAATACGTATATTATCAATTATTACTATATATTATATAACAAGTAATATAAAATTATATTATAGTATATAATTTAATATATATAATAGTTTTGGAAAGGAATATTTTCAATTCATGCTTGACTCTAAGGAATTGTTCATCTCATGTTTGGAAATAAACATTATTTAAATATTAAACATAAAGTTGATTTGGCATAAACATTTCACAATTGGTAATACCTTTGTATCTTTCCTTGTAGACACCAAAATATAAATAAGCAACTTCATAATTGTTTTGGTTTGGAGATTCAAAATATATGCTTCAAACAAAGTTTGTATTAATCTGCCCTCAATCTCATACCTGGGTGGCTCTTGTCCTGTTTGAGTTCACTATATATTTAAGAAAATAGGAGTGGATTCAAGTATTGTTATTTAAAATTTATATATACTGTTACGGGAGTTTAAATGATCTTTAATATAGTTTCTACATAAGATGTTATTATAATTTTATAAGTGTATTTTTAGATATATAATGAATGTGAATAGTGTCTATTTACAAAGAAAAGATAAGAAGAAACAATCAAGTCATTGACAAATGATGATAACAACTAGCATACATATATTAAATATTAATATATATAAAATACGTCGAGAGTTATCCTTCTCAAGGAATTTACACCAACCCAATTGATACCACTTTGAACAACACCTATGCAAGCCAACTACAGAACATGTCCCAAGAATGTGAATCCAAATATTGTTGTTAGCATGGACACTACAACACATTTTACATTTGACCATGTACAGATTCCTACAAATTGACCCGATCATGTACATATTCCTAAAAATACTAATATTAAACTGCACTTGAAAAATATAAAAATAGATTTTATTTGCTTCAATAGGATCATCCAACAAGTTGTAAGAAAGGTATTTATTAAAATATCTCAAATTAACCATTGTTTTCCCCCTGCATATTGCACGCTAAATTTGTTAGCTTAACTTGAATTGCAAAAAACCCTTAATTAAACATCTAAAAACAAATCAGAAACACTGTCGATGATTACGTCAAATGATGTAGAACTCATGAGACTTAAAGTAAGAATGCATTGAATCCTACTTGGAAAATAATATTGTTGACAATGTTAATTCCTAGTAAAATGCTTGACTCCTTCAATCTTTTTTTTTATTGCAATGACAGATTATGACAATGCAATTAGTTTAAATTGGACTAAAGCAAACACTAAGAGCTTGATACTAATTAATAAACATGCATCTTCATTTCTTGGTTAAATTGTAAAAATTCAAGTTGACTCAAATGTTTATGTGCAAAGAACAAATTACTTTAAGATCATAACCAAATTATATGAGAATGATACTATTATTATATGTAGTAAGTTGTTAAATGATACAAAGACAATGTTTCCTTCTATGTTTGTAATGATAGATCATGGAAAAATACACTATTGCTTAGGTATTCAAGCACAATGAAATAAAAGTGATTATTTGACTCATTTCAATTAACATAGCTATTTTGAGAGCATTATGTAAAGCCTCACTATGAATATGAGCAAATTGGTAGTATCAAATTAACAAATAATATGTCTCCAATAACTATTGAAGAAGAAAACAAGATAATGAGCATGGCATATCAAAGTGCAATGGGCAACCTTATGTAGTATGGTTTACACATGATCTAACGTTGCATATTTAGAGGGAACTATAAGCAATACTCATTAAATCTAAGAGCACAACATTGGGTTGTTTTCAAGGGAACCTTAAGCTATTTAAAAGGAACAACCTTCCATGGAATCTATTTTCAAGGAAACAAAGTTGATGCAAAATAAATTTTACACAATCGAATCTAGAAACTACAAATGCTAAATACTATTGACATGGAAATCTAATGTCTTTAAGGTTGTACAAGTGATGGGGTCTTATGATGCTGAATGGGAACTTGGCAATGTTGATAGTAGAAGATCAAAGATTGGTGATTATTTTCAACTTGGAAATGACTTAGTCAATTAGGGAAGCAATAAACAATCAATCATAGAGACTAAATATATGGCAACAATACAAACAATGAAACAATTTGACAAATGAAGTAGCTCAAAGATTTGGGATATAAGAAACAATGATCTATTAAATCATAAACTATGGTAATCAAAGTTCCATAGCCATAATAAGATATCCCAAATTCTATGGAAGAACAAATTTTATAGAAACCTAACACTTGTAACTTTGTTTAAGAGAAAACTAAGATGGAGAGGTAAAGTTAGAGTTTTGTGAGATTGAAAGCATGTAATATGTATGCTCATATGTTTTCCTAAAGTCTCCAAAGACTTAAAATATGATATATACCTCAAAAAATTAAAGTTAAGAAAAACCAATTACTCATAGATTCTAACTACAGTGGAAGTGTCAGAATAATTAACTGCAATTACTAGTAGTCTATTTTTTTCAATTTTTAGTTAATAGATGCTAAACTAATGGAGGTTATTATAATTCTATTTCAATCAATAAAAATCCAATTTGTGGCATTTCCATTTGAACATATTGCCATATAAAAGGATTCGAAGCTCAACTTTATAAAAAAATAAAGCAAGTCATCCTAATTTAGGAAAAGAGTTTCATTTGTATTTCTTTCCCTCTTCTCCGCCTACATTTTTTTGTCATAGGTTTCCTGTACAGATGCAGACTCATATTGTGAATAGTTAAAGGTAGTGATTACAAATGTTCAAAAATCGTTTCTTATGCCCTGTTGAAAAGAACTTTTTAAAGCTTCAAGTAGGGAAGAATTTTTTGCAAATTTTGAAATACAAAAAGCAGTCTCCCACAATCAATTGAAAAAACCCCAATGAAGTGAAATCTTGAAAGATTGTTTTCTATACACAAATACAAGAAATCCTCCTCCTAACTCAAGGAAACAGGGTATGCTTTGAAAAGAGGATGATCCAGAAGCGCTATCGAATAGAATTTGAAACAACTTATGATTCAAAATCATATATAAAATCAGTTTCTTGTGAGGTAGTACTGATAATTTGAAACATTGCTAGCAATGAAAACGTAGCACAAATTTGCATGCAAGGTTGTTGTCACTAATTTCAGTTACTTATGTGTTGTCTCCTCTTCCATATAGGGAGGTAACTACCTTAAAAGAGATCACTTATAAAACATGACCCAAAAATTGCAAATAGTAATATTGGATGAACATTTGACCGTAAATACTAATATGTTATTGAATTTATTATTATTATTTCTAGTCAATGTGCATCCAAAATGTTGGATAATCATTACTATAAGATAGAGGAAGATATAGTATGTTGATGATTTGTATATCTATATTTATTTTGTTCTATTTTAGTATAGTAAATATTATATTTTTATTATTATTATGATTATTATCGGTTAAACCATTTTGACCAAAGCTATAAGCTAGAATACAAAGACCAGGAATGGAATCTTATTAAAAACCTTAAAACAAAGAGGAACAACATAAAACCAAATAGTGAGCCTAAACGGCTAAACAAGGCATGTGCCACTTAAAATGACATAAAGTCAAAATGCTTTGGTGAATTGTGGACTTATATATTATTTTGAATAGCTATATTTGTGGACATAACATATATTTTAAAATGTTGATGTCTTTATATTTAATAAATAATAGTTCTTCTACTAAATAAAAATTAATCAATTTATGATATATATTTATTATTGACAAAATAAAGTAAAATTAAATTAGAAACAAGTAAAATGTGTAACTCCCTGCCAGGGAATCCATTAAAACAAAACATAAAGTAACAAATTAACCGAATAATTATTATTTTTAAGTCATTCGATTACACAAAAGTTTTTAGGATTCCAAGACAATGTTACTAAGACATTTACAAATAAGAACATCATGTCAAAATATTGAAGTCATAAAACATAAAGACAATATATTCATGAATTATCCAATTTCAAAATCTTTATACAATCAAGATATATATATCCAGATTACATCAAGTGAGATTTTAATAAATCTCGTATCAATATAATATCACTAAAAAAATTCTCTCATAGACACCAAGAGAATATACAATTAAGATGAAAATTTCACATTCCCAACCTCATTCATGAGTATGCTCAACATCCAACATCACGAACAATGAAGAATCAGGAACCTGTTCCACGAACAATGTTATCCAATAGTATCAACATCTATAAGAGGACCCAATAGATGAAATATCATGGTTTCCTCCCAATTGCGTGGAACCCTGAGGTCCACTCCCTCCATGCTAAGAGATAATGATAGGTCCGCAAAACAAGCAAACAAACAACAAAGAATAGACATTACACTACATGGCTAACAAACACATAACGACATGACCACATCAAACCATAGTAATCACAACATATGCTTCTAGAGGCGACCACAATACAACAGTTAACTCTACACAAGAAACTACAAACATGCTTTAGGATAGACTACAAACAGATCTTCTTAGATTATCAACTGCATGCTTTCAATGAGTCGACCCAGTGTATTCTCAGTGCCAGCTCTATTCAAAAGTTTAGAAAAGAAAATTCTGGGTGAATAGTGTTTAAGATATAAGTAGCTATTTCATAATTTTTGTTTTAAACTCATCTAAATCTAAGCAGCCTTTCAATCTGAAAATCAAAAAATTGACCAAGAAAATCAGTGCTGGAAACACCAAACAATAAATATAAGGCAAAGTAATGAAGATCTACAAATATCTTAGTTGTACGCAAGTCCTTCATGGCATAAGAATGAGGAAATAACAAGATTGTTTATGCAGCAACATATAAATTCAAACTCAGCCATAAGAGGAATACTTAAGTCCATAAATCTAAACAGTTATAAATATATATCTCAAAAAACTATTAAATATCTTCACAAATCTGAGTTTTGTTTATCTTTTTACCATATATCAGTATATATACGTTTTCTTTTTTTTTTAGATCACTTAGTATAAGTAAAATCTTAATCCCCAATTTCAAGACCGTTATAAAGCATGAATACAATTCAAGAAAATGCTTTTCTTAATACAAAGAACTATTAAATTATAGAATGTAACTATATTTCTCTGAATTCTTGTTTTGTCTTTGTTTTACTACGTTTTCTTTAAATTTTGATAACTCAATCCAATTGTTTCTCCGTTGCATGTGCAGGTTTGGTTAGGTTTCTTTCTAATTTTCCACAGGAAAACTTAACCATTTTCCAAAGCAAACAATATTCTAGCATAATATTTAGAAATTTTTCCCTTAAGAGTTAAAAACCAATTGAAAAGAAAAGAACCTGATATTTCCGCTTGATCAATCAAAGATTTGAAGCTAAAGACTTCTCAACTATCTACTAACTTCAAATTTTACGATCTTCAAACTATTCCACAGACAAATCACAAAGATTCTATTTCCATGAAGCTTTCCAAACAAAATACAGTAAAGAAACTTTTCTAGAATACTATCGTGCAAGAAGCTTCAGAGAAAAACCGTCGTGATCACCATTACAAAACTTAACTCAAAGTCAGCATGCAATTCCAAGTGATCAATCAATTCCAACTTAATAGTTTACTCAAAATCACATTTTGTAATTCCAAGTTATGATTCCTGATATTTATTTACAAACTGTTGCAAACTACCTCATCAAAATATCTATTTTTTCATATAAATTAAGTTTGCACAATTAATTCAATAATTGAATTTAAATAATTACCTTTACACAAAATTAACATTCACTTTTAAATAAATAACTTGTTTAATTTAATTTAATAAATTAAACCATACACAAACATTTTTAATCTATCATTTAAATAAAAATTACATTAAATCAATTATGTTAATTAAATAACTGTTTAACTGAATTAATTTAATTCCAAACAAAACAACGTAAACAAGAATGACACGACAGAACTGGATGACAAAACAACAATGTGTGACAAACAAATACTCATTTAATGAAGAACGATGGCTAATGACAGACCTGACACTATCTCTAAAACAACATATTTCCATTGGGTTAGGGCACGCTCAGACCTGACAAGCAGGTGGAGCCGATACCTGATACCTGTAAATTACATAAAAAATCCCTATTAAACATATCATCATATATCTACAAACACACCATGAAGAAAATTCGCAACGTAGCAGGGTACTCACAAGTGAGTAATGCTACACTGTCTCCTTCACCAAGACTGACGAGCATCATTATATCATAAACAATAATTACATCATAATAACCTCATTAAAACTCAGAAATAACATATACCATAACACACGTGTCAAACATAATGTCATCACACGAACATAACTAGATGATCACAATATCAAATGTATCATCCATAGAGTATAACAACATAACATTTGTGTCATTACTAAAAGAAATATAATATAGTATCCAAAATCGCTAAACAACTAGCAAACGAACATAAGCAAATTGAAACACATAGTAGCAACTGGAGGGACACTACAAAATGACAATTAGTAATAGTTGTAATTATAAATATATTATGAGACATGATTGTATAATCATTTTTTTTAAGTTGCATCATTTTTAATAGATTAAAACAACTTTAAAGCTAAAATAATTGATATTATGAAACATGATTGTATAGCCATCATATACGCCAATTACTTGGATAGTATATGATGGCTATAACTTATCTAGTATAATATTTTAATAAAGGTTTTTTTTTTTTTTCTATAATATTTTAATATGATACCTAATAGTGCATCATTTAAACTTCCATCACCTATTTTAAAAAATGATGAAGATTATATTTAGTAAAAAATATCATTTTATTGCCCCTGCGAGTTAGCGGAGTTGGTCTAAGTCTTGGGTTTGATCCCCAAGGTCTTGAGTTCAACTCCCTAGCCCGTGACTTACCCTACCACGTGACCCCAAAGGACTAGTCTCGCCTCCAAGCTCGCCCCTTAAAGGGAACCTGTTGGACTAGATACCCCTGTGTATAATAAAAAATATATATATCATTTTATTATTTATAAACTAATATAATAAATAATATTAGTTTATATAATAACCAACAATATTATGAAATACACTATTCAATATCTATTATTATATATTATACAATATTAAATAATATTAGATTAAAATGCAATATGTTCGGTTCCTTATTTTTATATTTTACCATGAGCTCTTTTATATTTATACCACCATTCTAATGCATCTCCTCAACCTCCTAGTGTAGACCAAATGTTAAAACGCCTTCAATTATTATGAGGGATCAAAAAAACCATGATCAACCTATGCGGCTCCCCAATTACTTTGGAGTATTGCATTTGAATGATGAAACCTTCCCCAAATCATCATCATGAACTATAATATATTTTCCTCAATTCCTCCTTTAAAGTATAAGCCAAAAGCTATTAATAAATAAAATCCTAATATCATACTTCAAGAATTCAAATTGAGTGATATTATCTTTGATGCTACTCTTCATAATATTAAAAAATATGCATTATTTTTGCATACTTCTCATAGTGATGAAATTAGAGGAGTTTCTATAATGATTTCTTAATGGATGTACAAACATGCTAGTGAAAAAGGTGAAGACCATTCACATATATGTATTTGGATTCTTACATTCTTCAATAGAAAAACTATTGGATTTTATTTTGTATAAATATGTTAAACTTTGAGACTAGATATTTAAAATCCCCCTAAAATAGATTGGATTTTAGGAGGATAATTTATATAGTGGAATAATATAATGACCACATTTGGTATAAGCTTATTACACTCAACCAAGATGAGTTTTAAAAACTATATTCATTAATAGAGAATGTTTTTGGTTGCAAATGTCTAATATTTTTTGTATTAATATTTCATATCATGTTTTGTGATCCATCATTAGGAGGAGAAATAAATATAGGTAGATGGAAAAAAATCCCTTTAGAAGAAGAGGTGAGGAAGAGGGAATGAAAAATGATGAAAGAGGAAACTAAAATCTAACAAGATTGAACCAATAATATGGAAAAATAAAATAAAAAAGCTTCATTAAATTGCATAAGCATATAATAATCCTGTAAAATATAAAAAGTATAAAAT
Organism: Sequoia sempervirens; assembly: GCA_007258455.2. Taxonomy (NCBI): domain Eukaryota; kingdom Viridiplantae; phylum Streptophyta; class Pinopsida; order Cupressales; family Cupressaceae; genus Sequoia; species Sequoia sempervirens. The sequence goes on along the minus strand of VDFB02253637.1, from coordinate 386,536 downwards.
ATAAAGAAAGATCAAGAAATAATTTAATATATAAGCTATTCAAATACCCATAATATTATAATGATATTATAATTAAAATATTAATATCAAGAATGAAACTAGCAATTGAGGTTGAAATTATTGAACAATATAATTCCATTGATATTATGACTAGCATACATATATTAAATATTAATATATATAAAATACATGGAGAGTTATCATTGTCGAGGCACCTATTTTCATCATTTTTTCTCTAATCAAAACTCTAATCCTAACCCTAATTGAATGCTATTTTAAATTGTAACCATTTTTTTTTCTTTCACATTACTACTTCATATTTATCTTCCCAAAAATAATATTAAAATATATTTAAAATAATATTTAATTTTTATTGACAATATTTAAAAAATTTAAAAAGTAGAATCTCAAACAAAACTCATAGCTTTCATAAAAAAATAAAAATTTTAAATTCATTTTAGGAAGTTAACAATAATGAATGCATTTTTTTTTTTTGATTAAAGGAGTTGCGAGTCCTCGATGGCGTTTTTGGGAGCCTGCTGCGGGCGAGCTAGGGCACCTGTGCCCTAGCTTCCTCTGTTCGTTTTCCAGGCGCCTGTGAGGGGGACGGGTTTTGGTGTGGTGCGGGTTGAGGCCAGGGGTGGCCATTTTCTGCTTTCCTTTTGTCTGAGCACTGGTTTCCTTTGGAGTTGCTTGGTGTTGGCTGTTGGGCGCATGATACAGGTGCGGGGGTGGTTCTTGGCCTGCGTTCTCTATCTCGTTTGCTGGCTGGGTGTAGCTCTATTTGCTTCCCTATGCTGGGTGGTGTTCCTTGAGGTTTTTTTTTTCTCCTGCATGTAAATTGCGGTGGGCTGGTATTGGTTTGGGGTTTTGTCTGGTGCTTTGGTGGGTGGTTTCAATGGCATTGAATGCATCGACTGGTGAGGTGAGGGGAGATGATGCTATGACGGAGACTAGTGATGGGGCTTCCTTTGGAGAGGGTAGTACAAAATCGAATACCTTTAAAATGCATAAGGTAAATGGATGTTTGGAGAGGGCGCAACTTCGTCCTGTGTTGGTGATTCAATCGGAGGCAGTAGCTGAGGATCTGGATTACTACAGTACTCATGTTTTGATTTGTAAGTTTATGGGGTTGAGGGTTTCTCTCTCTTTCTTGGTCACTTGGATCTGCAAGACATGGTCTCCGGAGGGTGACTTTGATGTTTTGTTGGCTGTAAACAATTTCTTTCTGGTAGACTTCTCTTGCATTTCAGATCGAAATAAGGAATTTGAAGGGGGGCCTTATTTTTATAACCAAGTAGGTCTTTTCATAAAACCATGGCATGCAGGCTTTAATTCAGCAGAAGAGCTGCCTTCGAGGGTCCCGGTTTGGGTCCGCCTTCCTTGACTGCCACTTGAATGTTGGAGAACAGATATTTTACAATCGATTGCTTTATTACTGGGTAAGCCTATTGGTCCTTCTCAACATACTTTGGATAAGAGAATCTTTACTTATGCGAGGGTTTGTGTCGAGATTGATCTAAGTCAGCCTCTGCCTGATTCTATTGATTTGACTGTTGGCTCTAATTCCTGGACCCAACCATTGGATTATGAAATGTTGCCTTTTTGGTGTCGGCTATGTCATGAATATGGACACCTGTTGCGGAGGTGTCCTCGGGCTTTTAGTACAGGAGGTAAAATTAATGCAGATACCCAACCTAATACGAGGGTGGAAAAGGGTAAGGTTCCAGAGCAGGGTTTGGACATGGATAAAGAAGGTTTTGTTCCTGTTAAAACTCGCAATCGAGGTCGAGGCCAAAAGAGGCCTTTTCAAGATAGACAGGATGGGGAAACTTTCAATAGATTTGAGGCTTTGGATGGGTTAGTTCAGGAGGAAGGGTTTACAGTTGACATGCAAATGGCGGATGGCTCTAGTTCTAAAGAGTCGGTTGAGGTACAACCTCTGGTGGTCCCTGGTGTGGATCAACTTGGTGCCCAGGATCCTTAGATGGGGCTCGGTCTAGCTCCTTCCGCCCTAGCTATGGGTGAGGGGGATGGGGTGGTTGGTGATTCTGGTGGCCCCTCTGGTGCTAGTAAGGTCTACTCAGAGGCTCAGGATAGCCTGGATTTAGGTAAGCTTAAACCTTCTTCTTCTATTTTGGGTGTGCAACAAAAATATTTTAAGAAAGGGATTCTGGAGAAATCAGTTAAGGTTGGCCGCAAAAAGGACCAAGAAAAGGTGAAGCTTGTTGGTGAGACATTGGTTGAGGCTGGTTCGGTGAAGACTATTGATGCTCACTTTTCCCAACCCCAACGATGATAGTTCTTTCTTAGAATGTGAGGGGTATGAATAGCATCCCTCGACAAAAGGCTATTTGAGATTTGATTCGCATTCATTCTCTGGATGTGATTTTCTTGCAGGAAACTAAGTTATCAGTGGATAGTTTGTTAAGTGTGGCTCCTAAGATTTGGGGTCATGGCCAATGTCAATGTGTGGGTGCTTCTGGTAATTCTGGTGGAGTGGCTTGTTTCTAGGATCCCCGAAAGGTTAGTCCTCTTTGGTGGATCTCCTGTAAGGGCTCGATTTCTTGTGTTGCTTCTCATTTAGAGTCAGGGGAGAAAGTTATTCTCTCTAATATTTATGCTCTGACTGATTTCCAAGGTAAAGCACAACTGTGGGATCATGTTAGACACATGAGGTCTTTGGATCCTTACCTACCTTGGATCCTGGCTGGCGATTTTAATGCTGTCATTTCTTTAGACGAGAAGAGAGGAGGTAGTGCTCATTTGGAGCCTTCCTCTAGGCTCTTGCAGGATAATATGGCTCTTTTGAGGTTAGTTGATGTCAAAGCAACTAATAGAGTCTTCACATGGAATAATAGGAGAACTGGAGATGCTGCTATCTCTGAAAGACTAGATAGATTTTTGGTGTCTAGTTTTTGGATGGGGGATAGGTGGATGATTAGTTCTGAAATATTGGATTGTCGTGGCTCCGACCATTGGCCTATTAAGCTTGTGGTTGTTGTGCCTCAATGATGTGTTAGACAGACTTTCAAGTTCCAACTTATGTGGCTTCGGGATGAGTCTCTTCATGATATGATTTCTGGCTGGTGGGATCTTGGGAAGCCAGCTTATGGCACTCCTATGTATTCATTCTCAAAGAGGTTACAGTACGTCAAATACAAGTTGAAAAGATGGAATAGGCAACATTTTGGTAATTTGTTTCATGAAAAACAAAAGGCTCAGGATAATTTGGACTTAATCACTAGGCAGATTCGTGATCAAGGCCTAACAGAAGAGTTGAGTTTGTCAGAGATTGCTGCAACAAAAGCGGTAGAGGAATGGGAGTTAAGAGAAGAATTTTTTTGGAAACAAAAGTCTCATATTGAATGGCTTTAGGCTGGTGATAGGAATACTTCTTTTTTCCACAACTCAGTTAAAGACCGTAGGCAAGGTAATGTTATTTCTTCTCTTGTTTGTCTAATGGGGAAATTTTGTCGTCTTCTGCTTCTTTCTCTGCGGAATGCGTAAGATATTTCTCTTAGTTATTTTCTGAAGATTCGCCTCCAGCTGAGGAGGCTGAAACAAGGATTTTGAATTGTATCCCGCAGCTAGTGTCTAATGAAATGAATGAATCACTGCTTTCTCCTATTACCTTGTTGGAGCTTGAGAACGTTGTGTTTCAAATGAAGAAAGGTAAAGCTCCGGGGCCTGATGGATTCCCTATTGAGTTTTTTTAGGAGTTTTGGGAGGTGGTTAAGTTGGACATCTTAGAGGTTGTTAAGGAATCTTTCATGAATAAACAAATGTTGAAGTCTGTGAATGCAACTTTTTTAGCTCTCATTCCAAAGAAGGAGGGGGCTAATTCTTTGGATCTTTTTCGGCCTATTGCATTATGCAATGTTGTTTATAAGATTATTACTAAGTTGATTGCTAAAAGGCTGAAACCTTGGCTTGGTGGGTTAATATCTGAGGAGCAGGGGGGCTTTGTTGCTGGCAGACAGATCATGGATGGTGTTGTGATTGCAGTAGAGACCATCCATTCTATGGAATCCTCAAAATAAAAATCTATGTTTATCAAGTTGGACATGGCAAAAGCATATGATCGCGTTAAATGGAGCTTTCTATTCAAGATTCTTGGAGCTTTTGGCTTTGCTAGTGATTGGATTGATTGGGTTAGGAGTTGTGTTACTTCTTCCTCCTTCTCAATGCTTCTCAATGGTGAGCCCACTGAGTTGTTTGGTGCTTCTAGAGGCCTCAGACAAGGAGATCCTTTGTCGCCCTACTTATTCATCCTTCTTGCGGAGGGACTGGGAAGGCTTATTCGTGCTCAGGTAGCAAGTGGCTTGATTCAGGGTTGGAATTGGGGAAATGATCTTCCTCCTCAGACTCATCTTCAGTTTGTTGATGATACTGCCTTGATGGGTAGGGCAAGGGTTGAGGAGGCTCTGAACTGGCGCAATGTTTTGGATAGCTACTTGGCGGCCTCTGGGAAGCGCATTAATGAGGGTAAGTCTCTCATTTACTTCTTTCATACTCCTAAGAGTATCCAAAGGAGATTAGCAGGTATTCTTCATTTCCAGATCGGTTCGCTTCCTTTTCTCTATCTTGGAATCCCTCTTGCCATTCGTTCTCTCCCAAAAAGGTTTTGGCAAGAGACCCTTGACAAGTTCCGAAGTTTGGTCAGCCATTGGACTTGTAGGTGGATTTCCTCAGCTAGAAGAGTGACTCTTCTTAAGTCTGTGATCCAGGCCCTCCCTCTTTATAAGTGCTTTGTTCTTTCTGCTCCTTCAAGTTTTATTCAAGATTTCGAGAGACTGTCTCGTCAGTTCCTGTGGTCTGGTAACCTTCTTCATAGAAAGTGGAGTTTAGTGAAATGGGATGTTGTTTGTAAGCCGAAGCATGAAGGGGGTGTTGGTTTATGATGAACTGATTTGAATGGGCAGGCCTTGGCTGCTAAGTTGTATTGGCGTTGGTGTTCTCAACAACATATGTGGTGGGCTAAAATTCTTACCCTCAAATATTTGGGCACGGTGGAAAGTACGGAGGTTGTAAGATTCAGTCTGGAGGGGAAAGGTTCTATGATCTGGAGTACCCTCAAACGGGGTGCCAAGCTTGTGAAACAGGGCCTTTTTTGGATTTGTAATGGGGGTCGGGAAGCTCTCTTCTGGCATGACTCTTGGGATGGTCATCCCCCTATTTTGTCTTCTCATCCCCACCTTCAGGACTTGTGCCAGATTTTTGAGGAGGCGGGTTGGTGTCATGTGGCTGACTTCAAATCTCAACATTCTTTGAGTCATATTACTATATCCAGGTGGAAGGATCCTCAGGATTGGCCTCCTGGGGGGGTTTTAGAGGATTGTCAAATGCTTGCTAAAATTCTTTCAGATCGCACCTGCAACTCTCTTCTTGAGAGGGATGTTCTTGCTTGGGGTCTAGATTTGCGTGGTAAATTTTCGGTTGCCTCTAGTTATCAGGTTTTGGATAAACAGGCCTTTGGGAGCTCTGAGGTTCCTTGGTGGAAGCAGGTTTGGAATAAATTTGCTTGGCCTAAGTGTAATTTTTTCTCTTGGCTTGTTGTCCAAGGCAAGTGCCTTACTTGGGACAATCTTTGGAAACGGGGGTTCCAGGGCCCTTCCATGTGTGTTTTGTGTGGTCAGCATGAAGAATGCGTCTCACATCTCTTTTTTCAGTGTTCCTTTGCTAAGAAATCTGGCATCACTGGTGGAATTTCTGGAGTTTACCGTGTTGCCATGTCTCTACCTTGGATGATTTTTGGAGGAGACAGGGATCATCTCCTGCCAAAACCTCTTTTCTAAAAATCGCTTGGAGCATTGGTCCTAGTTTGATTGTTTGGCATCTCTAGTTGGAGCGCAACAGACGAATTTTCTTGGATAAAAAATTGGTCTTTGAGAAACTTTGGAGGTGGATTCTTGGGGCTTTGCAAGAGTATTTGTTTGCAAAGTGTGATTTGTCGGTGCCAGTTGATCCTGGGGACTTGGGTGTTGTTAATTCCCTGGGTCTTGTTGCTGGGGATAGGAGAAATTTGGGCAGTGTGCATCGTAGATGTGGGCGTGAGAGGGTGGTTCGTGATGGCTCCTGGTGTCCGCCTGCCCTTGGGGAGCTAAAAATAATACGGATGGGTCTTCTAGGGGTAATCCTGGGCATGCAAGAGTTGGTGGTATTGGTAGAGACAGCTTGGGAGTGGTGGTGTTTTTCTTTTCCATGTATCGTGGTTTGCATACCAATAATCTTATGGAGGCTAGTGCTATCCTTATGGCAATTGAGCGGGCGGTTGGCCTTGGGTGGCGGCGGATTGTTTGTGAGTCTGATTCTCAGGTGGTTATTGATATGTTGCATAAGCGACAGTTGGAGGATATGAATTGGCAGCTTGTTGTGGTTGTCAAGTAGATTATTTCTATGTGCTCTTCTCTGGAGTCCATTGTTTTCTGCCATATTCCGCGGGAGTGGAATAGGGTGGCTGATGGTTTGGCTAGATGGGCGTCGGAGAGGATGGATTCTTGGTATGTGGATGGTTGGGGCAATCTTCCTAATGACATGGCACCTATTCTTGAGGAGTGGGTTACAGAGGATATGAGATGCTTCTTGGGTGTGAATTAATTCTTGTTTTGTTGGGCCCCTTGTGGCTTCTTTCTTCTGACTTTGTAATGCTCTGATTCAATAAAGTTTTTACCCTCTTTTATTAAAAAAATGAATGCATTTTTTTTCAAAAGATAAGAAGATAAGATTTAAGTGTGGATATGGATTTGCATGTCATTTGAACGTCAATTTTTAGGTGAAGAATTTTTCCTTACACATTGCTTTTTGGTGGATGTCATTGTAATACGCCTCTCGGCATAATGATACTAAGTATTTAGTTTTAATTTATTTTTTTAATTAAATTGATTTTAAAATCTACAAAAGCAACATTACCACCACTTGCATGCCAAATTTAACTTGATTAGTTTTTCTTACAATGATTTTTGGATGCCATTTGTAACAAAATATTTTAGCACCCTAATCCTTTCTAGCACTTCTAGGGTTTTTCACCTAAAAGGAGAAAGAAGGATCAAAATGGGCAATTGTCACACTCAAAGCTAATGCAAGAGTAGATGAATCATAAAGTATTCCAATGTAATGATCTAAATGTAATACACTAAAAAATTAACTAAGTTACAAATGCAAAACCTAAGAAATGTAACTTGTTTGAAAACACATTGTGTAATGTAAAAACACTTAGAAATGAATAGTAAATTGTAACAAAAATGGATGAAATTGAATGTGTGCACTTGGGAACTTGATGGAGATTGAAAATGACTTCTAAAATGTTGTTGATGCTAGGAACACTGGGACTCATTCGCCATTCTAGGTGAATTAGTCCCAGATCTAGGAAATTGTTCTAGAGCTCGTTTTGAACAAATGGGTATCCAAAACTGCAGAAAACTTGTTTCAGGCCTAGAAGTGGGACTCATTCACCGTGAATGGAAAATCAGTCCACTTTTCAATTTTTGAAAAATCCAAAAGTGGAAACTAAAGCCCTCGGTCTGCACTATGGTTCCCGACAAGTGTCCACCTCTAAAAGTCTGAATTCTGGCACGGAAAGTGACTTTTAGTTGATATTTTGACTTGTTCAACAAGGATGTGTCTTCAAAAACTTTGCAACTTGATCTTCAATTATTTCCAAGCCTTCAAGATGTCTAAATTTGTAAGCACACAAGAAAAGGAGAAATGTTGGATGTTAGGGCATGGGGGTTTGCCTTGGTCAAACCCCTTTTTAGGTAATTAAACCAAAATGAAGAAAGAATGTAATGAAGCATGAAACAATGGAGTTAATACCTTGTAATGATGTTTGATCTTGAGTTTCTATAACAAAACATGAAGAATCTACCCTTGAATGTCTTAGGAAGTTATCTTGATGACTTGTAATGATAAAACCCTAACTTGCTTGACTTGAAAGAGAAGATAGGCGATGAATGAGTTGTGAATGAGTTAAGAGATGTGAATTAGGGTTTAGAGACTTGGTTTTATAGGAAATTATCCTAATTTTCCAATAAATTGGATCCCAAGGCCAACATGAAGAAAAAATAAAACTTGAATTCCAAAATTTCTTGCTCAAAACCCAAAAATGACCCAAATGGGACTAATTCGCCACCTTGGGGAAATCAGTCCCTCTTGGTAGGGACTCATTTTCCTAGAAGTGGCAAATTAGTCCCAGAGGTGTCCTTTTAACAGCTGGAATGGTGGAGAATGAGAAATTTTAGCTCTTATGTTGATTTCATCGGGTATTTGATCAAATTATGCCTTGGGATGCACAATATGGGGTCATAGGGGCCTATTAATGATGATGTGAATGTCAATTAGGGCTTGGGACATAGAATTCAATGTGAAAGTGTGATTAAATACACTTTACAACACTAAAATGAGGTCCACATAGCCTAGGAAGGCACAACATCCAATGTGAATGTGTAGGACACATTACAACACTAGACTAAGGTTAATTTTAATTCACAAGCCTTCTAGATTGATGTGAATATGTAATTAAATACATTTCATAATGTTGAATTAAGGGAGAATGGGTTTATTAAGTCTAGAAAAGTGTGGAAGTCTTTTACAACACCTTTACAAGACATCAATAAATGCATTTTATTTAGTTTTCAAAGGTCCAAGACCTAGTGTGGATGTGTAAAACACCTATGCAACACTAAATCAAGGAATCCTTAAGTCCAATTTATTTTCAACTATTCCCAAATCAAGCAAGAAATACCTTTTTCTATGATACACCATTGTAATAATAAGAAATGAGGTATATAATTTAAAAAAAAATATTATTAAGATAATAATAAATTATAATATTAAGGAAAGCAACTTATTAGAATTAAAATAATGTTAGAATACAATGTATTAATAATATTAGTAAATAAATTAAAAAACAAAAAAAAGCTAATTTGTATTAAATAGTGGTAGACAAGATTCTAAAAAATATAAATCAATATTACTATAAAAAATTTAAGAGAATGTTATATATCAAATTATTGTTACAATTCTATTATATTATGTAATAAGCCACAAAAATAGGGATAAATTTATTGTACAATAAACTTCATAATAATAGGTATTAAATTATAAGGTTAGAATTATAACAATATATTTTATCAAAATGAAAGAAAATAATAGATAATGAGGTGGCTAATTAGCCCATTCCCCTCTCAGATTATACTGAAGAAGAGGGAATTGGCATTGATGTCATCACAAGGCCAATATTGAGAAGAAAAAATAAATGGATAGAAGATCAGTGCTCTAATCTTCTTGCCCAAGGAGTGGATTTCACATATGATCAAGTCCAAGATAAAGCTTCTTCCAAAGAAGAAGAACAGGTTGAGGAACAAGCAAGAGACAATGAAGAGTCTACAGAGAGAGAAGCCACCACTTCCTCTAAGGCCAAGGAAAAATCCAATAAAGCATCATAAGAGAGGCACCCTACTTCCAAATCCAGGGTATACAATAGAAAGGTTGGTGAAGAGGAAATTAAGCCTCAAGTTAAAAGGACCAGAAGGGCTAGTATGATGATATTGGATCTTGTCAATGAAGAGGAGAAGGAATCATCACCTCCATCACCTCATTTGTTTTTTGATCCATATCCTCCACCCATTTCCACATCATCCACCACATCCACCATTCCCTCTCCCTCTATCCCTTATTTCATTCTTGCTTCACTTCCCTTGATTGAAATTTCAGTAGATCTCACCACCTCCATTCCTACTCCTTCCACCGCTCCTATCTTTGTGGAGTTGTCCCCATCTCAATTTTCTACATCTCTCCCTCCTTTTAAGAGGAGAAGGAATCATCACCTCCATCACCTCCTTTATTTTCTACTCCACCATCTCCTCCACCCATTTCCATATCATCCACCCCATCCACTATTCCTTATTCCTCTATCCCTTCTTCCATTCTTGCTTCACCTCCCTCAATTGACATTTCAATAGATCTCACCACCTTCATTCCTACTCCTTCCACTACTCTTATCTTTGGGGAGTTGTCCCCATATCTGTCTTCTGCATTTCTCCTTCCTTCCGCATCCATCTTTGATCCTCATTTCACCATGTCCATCATACCTCCTTACTATCTAGGTTCTACTTCTCCTCCTACTTCTCCAAGCCTTCCTAAGACTTTATTGTCACATCTTTCAGACTAGTCTAAGGAGCTAGCTGACACCATGCTCTTTGAGGTTAAAAAAGCCTTGATAAATCAAGTGGCATAGGATACTCCTGTTGGGAAGTGATGCATGAGCCTCACCGCCATGCAATTCACTGAGGATTCCATGTAGAATAATTAGTGAACATTTTTTTTTATAACCTTTTGTAAATGCATGTTGACTGTAACTGTCATGTGCAATCTTATTTTTAGACAAAGTATTATAGTTTAATGTTTGCATGAGCAACATGCAATGTTTTTATGAGTTTCATGCATGAACTATATTTAGAATTGTAATGGAAAACCTCTATAAAGAGAGGTCATATGTAAAGGATTTATTTATCAAAGAATAAAGAGCTGAGGCTATGTGTTTTGTGTGTAAAATATTTTTGCTTCCTCTATTTTTTGTGTTTTACTATTCTCTTGGGCTTTAGAATCTACAACCCCTCCTCCTTCTTCTTCTCAAAATTTTTTTGAACCTCCTATTATGAAGAGTGTAGATTAAATCTTGGAGGAGATGTAGAGACAAGAAAGAGAAGGCATGGTAGGTCTCTCCTCAATGGACGAAGTATCAGTTGCCCCTAAACACTAAGAAAGGCCTTATGAGGAAGTTATTGATGCTGAGTTTATGAAGTTAGGTCTTATGCATAGAGAGAGGAAAATTCAGTAGAAGTGCTTGCAAACTGGAAAGAGGAGATTCATAAGGGAGAAACTGCAACAAAGATCTCTAAGGAAATTCCTTCCTCTCCTTGGAAAACAAAGAAATCCCTTGCTCGAGCTTGGTTGGAAGAACAATTAAGAAGCAAGAGGCTGATAATGGAGACTCCTCGGGCAAGTCTAGAGGTTATCTTAAGTTGAATTGATAGGCCCAAGGAGAAGAAGGAAAGGATAAGGTTGCACATGACCAAGGATGCCTTTGGATCCCAAATTTTGTACATGGCTACTTCAACTATCAATAAGTACAATGCCACTATTTTGACTTAGGAATTTAGTGTATCTACAATAAACATTGGGCCTATGAATAGAGCCCAAAAAATGGATGAGTTGCAAGACTCAATGACCAATATTTTAAAAGGAATGAATAAGAATGAAGCTACCAATGCTGAGTTAAAATAATAGATTATAGAATTGATAACATCCATCTAGCATTTAGTTACTCCCATTTAGTGCACCCAATGGAAGTCAACATCACCTATTTTTATTTCAAAGGATGAAATAGATAAGATGGAGCAGATGAAAACATGGGCTCAATATACACATGGTTGTATCAATAATATTTATGATACAAGTAGTAAAGCAATTGGGATGGCTGCCCAAGTACATAATAACTTTTTGATTTTGAAGAAGGAAGCTAATAAGTTGATTGAAAACTATGAGTGTTTCCAGAAATATTATGGATTAGTATCTCCCAAACTTGAGGTAGTAAAGAAACTCCCCATTGAAGTAATTGAGTGGGAAATAATTTTGCAAAAGGTAAAAGGAGATTGTGACACAAGTCAAGTCAAAGGTAAAAGGTGTTGTTGATCAAATCAATGATGTTTTGTTGACTTCTGATCATTTTTTGTAAGAAATGATGAAAGTGAAAATAAATGCTTCTGAGAAGATGTATGATGAAAATATGAAACAACAATAGAGATTGGTGATTCATAAATAGCCTATAGACAGTTTTTCTACAAAATTCTTGGTTGTTGTAGCCCAATTTTTGGTGAGGTCACAGGAAGTAATCAGTCAAAGGTCTTCTTGGATACAACTACATCACCAAATCATGGATAAGGATGATGCTCTCTACTACAAGGTTCATGTAGCTCCCAATTTTCCCAATAAAGAAGTCACAACAACCCTCAACTTTTTTGTTAAATTTTCTACGAAGGAGAAAGAAAAGGTTTTAAATGTAATAGAAGATCATTTTTTATATAAGACAACCAATTGACCTTTTTTGGGAAGTTGTGCCAACATATTTTCTAGGATTTTGTAAAGGTGCATTTAATGAAAAGATATATTAAATATATTTTACATTTGTCTAGGTTCATTTGTAACAAAATTCAGTTGGAGATGGAAGATGGATATGTTACAAATATTTAATGTTCTCCAAATATGAAATATAAATGTAATCTGGACCCTTGGTGTTGAGATGATCTCCACCATTTATTTTTTAAGCCTTCTCTATCAGAGGAAATCTTCCCTCAGAATTAAATGGGGTTGTTGTACAAGAATTATTGTAATCCAACATTTTGAAATCAATACAAGCAAAGAATTGAAATTGTGGTGACTTTTTATTTCTCAATGTATGCATGGTTCCTTTCTTCAATATTAGTTTAAGTTCAATTATGATAATGGTGAGATGTAAAGATATTTGATAGATCTCTGGTTCATACCATTCATGGCTTCTAATAGTAAGTGTAGACACGTAAAATATACTGATTGACATTATGCATCTGATCCTGACTTACTAACATCGTTTCTTCCTGAATAATCCCTCAGTCTGACCATTTAATCAAATTCCCCTATCTGATTAAATTCATCAATATTCCTCTCTTAATTAAATAAATCATTTTATCTGATTAATTCATCCCTTTTGTTAATTAAATCAATCCATCTGATCTAATTGTCCCTATTTAATTAAATAATCAATTTATTTGATTAAATCTCTAAAGTCTATCCATTAAATTAAATAAATTAAAACCTCATTTGATTTAATCTAACACCATCTCTTTTAATTAAATAAATCAAAAATCCTTATTTAATTAGCCTCTTATCATATTCCTCTCTTATTTGATTTAAATAAATCCATAAATTTGAGTAAAATAGGTCACATCATCTAACCTCTCTCATTAAATTAATTAACCCTTAATTAATTTAATATCATCTCATGTCCCATCCTCTAGATAATGCAAGTTGCACATGATAGATTTAATTCATTTATTAAATCTCTATTTTCCTCACAAGGCGTCTTTTGGAATATTCTCTCAATTTGAATTAAAAAATTCCAAGTCAACATGTACATCCAACAAGGCAATAACTTGCTCTTACATGTCCTTTTCCTTGAGCCAAATGGCATTTATTGCATTTTCCCTTCCCTCTTACATGTCATTTCAACAAATTTGAAATTCAAAATTATGCATTTATTGGCACAAACCCCAAATCTTGAACATCCTTCATCCATTCATAGATTGAAAAGTGGCATCATGCCATTGGATGAATGTTAGTCCCACATTGCTAAAATTTGGACATTTATCCATCTTGACATTCTATTAATGAAAAGCTCATATCCTCATTTCAACATCCACAAACATTGCAAAGTTATTGTGCTAAAATATTTAGCCATTTCCATCCATCATTGAATTCTTACCTAGGATTTTTGTAAATTTGGCTTGGAGTTCTCATCTTTCATCAACAAAGTGGATCAAATCTTCATCAACACATCAAGTTTGCATCTTACGAATTGGGAAAGGGCTAATTTTCACATCAAATTGGCAACAATTCCCCCATGGGATCATGAGTTTGCACATCTAATTAGGATTTAATCTTTGTTTTATCATTTCCCTTGTGTTATTTAAATATTTTCTTCCTAGTTTGAGTGTTGTAAATGGATTTCATGGGGAATCCTTGTTTTGGCTTGCAATCTCTTGTCTAACTTGTTTACTTTTGTTGTTTTGCAGGTACCAAGGTCAGGGTTCGCATAGTAAGTTACTTTGTATGGCTAGTCTGAGCCCTTATTTGTTATAAGTTCAATTGTGAATATTCATTTACATTGCACTAGGATTGGGTATATGTATGAATTTTTATAATATGAAAATATGTCAAGTTTCCTTTGAACATTGCACCATTTCTATAGCTTTGTGAGTTTAACTTTGATTAAGCAAGAATTGGTTTTATGAGGGAACCGTCTATCTGCAACATCCACCATTGTTATCATTGTTCTTAGGTTTTCTTAACCTTATCTCTTCTCACCTTATCCTTTTCATTTTATTTGGAATTGTGTTAGTTTAGGAGGAAAGCATCACTTAGATTGTTGTAACAGATGTTGATAATCATTTTTAGGTTTTAGATCTAAAGACACACCTAGGGTTTCATATTACTTCCATATCTTTCAAAACCATTATTTCTTAAGTTCCATCTAAATAGCTATAAGGCCCCTTGTTAACAAAGCAAATCATTAAACCACTGAGTTGTTTTCTATAAAGTTAATACTTGACTATCGAAGCCTTGGGGTTATCTTTTTGAAGTTTTATAGTTAGATTTCCTTTCAAGAGACAAAATACTTTGCATTTTTTCTATGTCAAGATTGTGCAAAAACACTTGTCAACACCCGCCTGCACAACATGTAGACTTGGAACACATTGTATGGCCAACCCTAGAGGAAGTTAATCAATATTCCTTATAGACACTAATGACAATAGAACATATCCCAATGGTAAAATTTTAGGATGAAGATGAAGTCCTTGCTCAAATTATACAAAAATATTATGGGAGGGACCTACAACAACACAACTGCAACCTCAAATGCTTACATTGCCCTTTACATAATATCACATCTGCCAATGCTTCAGAGGCAACTTCTCAGTTATTTAACACATTAGTTCCTCATATTTGTAATCTCAATCTGTCAAGACTAGATGTTTCTTTGTTACGACTTCTACCTTAACGATGTAAATTATACCAAGAAGAACATTAAATGTCAATAATCAATTGACAAGATCCCAATAGTCCTCATTACTTAAAATACTACAAGTTCACATAACAACACTTTCTTGAGAATACCATGACATGAAGGGAATTGATCCTAGCCTATGCATGCATAGAATTTATATTAATGAAGGTCCCAAGTCAGTTAGGCAACCACATAGGAGAATGAACCCAATTGTGTGTGACATAGTCAAGACAAAATTATAGTAATTGCTCGATGTAGGTTTCATTTATCCCATATCAAATAGTCAATGGGTTTCCCCATTGGTAATTGTTCCAAAGAAGGGAGGAAAATAGAGAGTATGTGTGGATTATAGAGAATTGAATGTAGCCACAAGGATCATTTTCCTCTTCCTTTTATCGATCAAGTGTTGAATTTGTTGGCAACACAAGTGCAGACAACTAAGAAGGGGGTGAATCAGTTTCACATAAATTTAAAACTTATTCAACTTATTAACCTTATTTTCAATTTTGATTATTAACCATGAAAACATAAATCATCAACACATCAAAAACACACATAACACCAATATTTTTTATGTGGAAACCCTATTAGGGGAGAAACCATGGTGGAGGTCATTCCACAAGATTATACCATGTTAAAATTATAATGAAAGAAATATGGGGAATGCACATGCATTTAGGCACACTACCTAGAGCTCACTACTCAATTACAACAGGGCTAATTGCCCAAAGGAATACACACTATCTTACAAAAAGACTTAGATTACATCCATAGGGATTTGAACTGATAAAATAGCATATGCTAATGCCTGATCACAGTTCCAGTTAAGCACATGAACAATTCTTCACTCTTCTACACACATCTTCACACTTTGATCTACGTTCAAATGATATTCGCTCATACACACATAGAAGCACACTCTGACATTCACTCACACCTACAATTTGAATAAACAATCACTCTTATATATCTACAACAAGAAATTTCATCCCTACAAGTTGGCTTCAACAAAAATAATAAAATGAATATAAACTATTAGCCCAAGACATTTAAGATTATTAATGTGAATCAACCAAGGTCGGCCACAACTTAGTGAAGACCCAAATTAACATCTCCAACATGAAAACACTTCAATTAATTACTCCTCGAAGATCTGCAACATGCTACAAACACCATGTCAGCCAAGAACAAGAAAAACATGAACACGCAAGAGAAAATTGCCAACCTTGAGCACAACGATCAGTGCAGACATGCAAAAAAGATAGAGCATGATCTAGAAACATCCACAAACATTATGAAACATCAAAGAAGCATCTACAACAACTAAGATAATTGAAATAGCCTCATCTTCAATTAGAAACATCAACTGAAGCAACATAAAAACTGTCAAAATGAAAATCTTCATAACTCGATCAAATCTTCATGCGGATCTCTGAAACTCGATGTAGATAAACTAGATATACTCAACAACAAACGCTTTAGTCGACAACCTCTGATCGTCAACATACAAAACTTACCGACATACTGAAGTTCACTTCACTACTAACAACCTACAACTCATTTATTACAATTTTCTCAATATCCTCGACATATACAACTTCAAATGAATTAATGCTAATAGTATTGACATCAATGACAACCACATATCAGCAACACAACCACAACATCCAACAATCTCCCCCTTTGGCATTTATGGAAACACATGATGTGAAAAACACCTTCAATGCAACTAACTCTTGACACTTACTCCCTCTCAGGATCTAACTCATTTTATCCTCAACACTTTCACACGATCTTCTCCCCACAAGGCTCTTCTCTCCAGATAATCACCATTTTTTCACATGACTCTTCTCCCCCTTTGACATCAATGACAAAGATCTCTAAGCTCCACACAAACTTTGAACCACATATCTGAACATTTGAACATTTGACTACTTCGCCTAAGTAGCAACCACCACAATATCAATCCGAAACAAGATATGACTATGAAATGCATAGACTGATGCAATTCAATGCATCCTCAGTTCTTATTAGGAGGGGTAATCACCCCTAACTTCCCTCTGAGATACTCAAAAGTATCTTTAGGAAACAGCTTGGTAAAGATGTCTGCAATCTGCTCCTTAGTAGGCACATAATATAGTCTAACTTCTTTTTCACTTATCTTCTCCCTCAAAAAGTGAAACTTGATAGATATATGCTTTGTTTTTTAATGCAACACTAGATTCTTGTAAATTTTAATAACACTTGAATTATCACATAATATAGCAATATGCTCATTATACACAACTTTTATATCTTTCAACATTTGTTTCATCCATGGGACTTGATTACAATTGTTAGCAGCAACAATGTATTCGACCTCTGCAGTAGATAAGGAAATGACATTCTACTTCTTACTTAACCATGAAATCGACTTCTTACCCAAGAAAAATGCTCCACCACTAGTACTTTTCCTATCATTTACATCTCCTGCCCAATCAACATCAATAAAGGCACTTCAAGTAAGATCATCATCTTTAGGATACCATAGGCCAAATTCAACTATTCCCTTCAAGTATCTAAAAATTCTCTTCACAACAGTCATATGAGATTCCTTCGGATCAACTTGAAATCTTGCAACAATACATACAACATTCATGATATCAGGCCTAGTTTGGGTTAAATACAACAATCCACCAATCATTGATCTGTATCTTGTTTGATTTTCTTTTAGAGAATCATCTTTTGTTGTCAACTTGCATCTGGTCACCATGGGTGTACCAACTGGCTTTGAATCTTCCATACCAAACTTCTTCAGCAATTCCTTCACATACTTGGAACATTTGAGATATGAATATCCCTTTATCTAACTAAGTAATTTGCAATCCCAAAAAGAATTTCATCTCACCAATCATAGACATCTCAAATTCATTCTACATCTCATTAGCAAACTTCATGCAGAAACTGTCATCTCCTCCAAAAATGATATGTCAACAAAGACTTCAACAATCAAATCTTTATTATGATCAATCTTGAAATACAAATTACTATCAGCAGTACCTTTGTTAAATCCAAAATTCAGCAAGTACTTGTCCAATCTAGCATACTATGCTCTAGGGGCTTTCTTGAGTCCATACAATGCTTTCTTCAACTAACACACCATATCTTCCTTATCAGTCAATTGGAATCCATTAGGTTGCTCAACATACACTTCTTCCAATTTTCCATTTAGAAAAGCTAATTTGGCATCCATCTAATAAAATTTGTAGTTCTTGTGAGCAACATAGGCAAGAAATAATCTTACATCTTCAATTATAGCAACAAGGGAAAAAGTCTCTTCAAAATCAATTCCTTCCATCTGAGAATATCCTTTACATACTAGTCTTGCTTTGGTTCTAACCAATTCACCTTGCTCATTCAATTTGTTTCTAAAGACCCATTTGGTTCCAATGGCATTCTTATCCTTAGGCCTTGGAACAAGAATCCATGTATCATTCTTTTCAATATGTTTTAACTCCTCTTTCATTGTTTCAACCCAATGTTCATCTCTACATGCTTCATTCACACAAGATGGCTCAGTCTTTGAAATCAAGCAATATTCTTCTACAATTTTTCTCCTAGTATGGACACCTTTGTTCTTATCACCTATAATATGATCTTATAAATGATTTAATCTTACATACCTCAGAGTCTTCTTAGGATGTTCTTCAACTTCAAGCTCTTGTGTTCTCTCTTATGTGCTTCCACTAGTTTCTCCTTATTCTTCATTCTCTTGATTCACCAGATTGATTTGCACTTGATTTGTAGTCTTAACTTGCTTTCCTTTGTTTGTACTATCATCCTGATCATCAAAATCATATCCACAAGTTTTGGATGTTGTACCTAATTCTTCATCAACCTTGACATTTGCACTTTCAACCATTTTCTTCAATCTTTTATTCTAACATCGATAGGCCTTGCTTTTAGTAGAATAACCTAGAAAGATACCTTCATCACTCCTTGCATCAAAATTTCCTATGTCTTCATCTCTCTTACTATAAAATTTTCTTCCAAGTATCTTAAAATATTTAATAGTAGGTTTTTGACCAATCCATAGCTCAAAAGGGGTCTTACCAGTATCACCTTTGATTTGTACCCGATTGAGTGTACACAACAGTATTCATAGCTTCTCTCTAGTAGATATGAAGGAGATTTCCTTCCTACATCATTTTTCTAGTAGCATCTTCAATTGTTATGTTCTTTCTTTCCACAACTCCATTTTGATGAGGGGTCTTCGATGCAGACAATTGTCTCCTTATTCCTTGTTCTTCACAAAAAGAATTAAATTCACCAGAAGTGAATTCACCACCTCTATCTAATCTCAAATATTTAATCTTCAAACATGTCTTTGTCTCAACCATAGTTTTAAAGATCTTGAACTTTTCCAGTGCTTCACATTTATCCCTTAAGAAGATAACCCATACCATCCTAGAATAATCATCAATGAGTAACATGAAATACCTATAACCTTGTAGACTTCTAACCTTAGAGGGACCACATAGATTAGTATGCACAAGCTCCAACAATTCATTTGAACAATGCTTTTTACTCCTAGAAGAAATTCTAATTTGCTTTCCTAACTGACATTCCTTGCATATGGCATTAGTAGGTTTCAACAACTTAGGTAGATCTCTCATAGTCTTAGTAGAACTTATCTTGACAATATTATCAAAATTAACATGACACATTCTCCTATGCCATAACCAACTTTCATCAACTTGAGCAATCGAACAACTTTTGCTAGCAGCACTTAAGTGAAAGATATTAGCTTTTATTTTTGTTCTTGATGCAATTTCATTTTCGGAACTCAATATTCTACACTTTCCATCCTTGAACTAAAGATTGTATCCCTTATCAACCATCTAACCAACACTCAAAATATTATGCTTCAAGCCTTCCACATACAAAATATCATCATTATTATTCTTACCATCAAGAGAAATGCATCCTCTTCCACAAATGACACTAGTTGTATTATCTCCAAATCTCACAACACCACCATCATACTTTTCCAAGATTACAAACTTACTTTTATCTCTTGTCATATGATGTGAACATCCACTATCAATCACCCATTCATATTTCTCTTCAACTCAAGCAACTAGGGCTTTCTCCACATTTGTACAACCAACATATTTAGTAGATACATGATTATTTTCCTTGATAGCAATAAATACCCATTCAGCAGCGTAGTAGCACTTATTCTAAAATCTAGGCTTGTAATGTCTTGGTTTAGGAGCTCTTTTTGGACACCTTGATGAAAAATGACCCATCTTATTACAGGAAAAATGTTTAAGAGGCAATTTTCCTTCATACTTACCTTTTCCTCTTGATACTCTTTTGACAATAAGTGCTTCCGGCTCTTCCATATCTCTTTCTTCTTCTTTAATCTATCTGATTTCATCCTCATATTTGAATGTCTTTCTAGATGAACTCTCACCCAGATCATATCTCTGTCTATATCTTCCGAAAGTAGTAGCCTTAAGTTCAGATTCAACCTTAGGAAGGGCATCACCAAATTCACTCAACTCAAAATCAATCAACTTACCAACATATCTCTGGTTATATTTGTTACAGTCTGGAGCTCTTCAACAACACTAGCTTTGACTTTGTAAGAATCAGGCAGGGATCTAAGAACTTTAGCAACAATCTCATATATGTTTATCTGTCTGCCAACACATCTAATACCACACACAAGTTCATTCACTCTTTGCATGGAAGTATTAATGTTCCCATCATCACCCATTCTCAACCTTTCATATTTCCCTTTCAAACTCTACAACTTAGCAATATTTACATTAGTATCACCTTCATACAATATTTCCAAATTTTTCCAGATTGAATGAGCAGTCTTCAGATCCATAACATTTGTCATCTTAGAATTAGTCAAAGCACTCAACAAGGCTTCCATAGCCCGATTATTATACTCAGCATCTTTAGTTTTAGCAGCAGTAGTAGGACCATTCTTACGAATAACATACCTATTATATGTAATGCTCCAATGGGGTTGACTAATGCATCTCAAATGACACTCCATTCAAGTCTTCCATAGAGAATAATTTGTTCCATCAAATCTCGAACTATCCTTCTTGTAACTTGTCATCTTGGATCACCTTAAGTTGTTAAACTTCTTCCAAGGAACCTTCTCTGATACCAATTTTTGGCAACACAAGGGCAGACAACTGAGAGGGGGGGTGAATCAGTTGTCACATAAATTTAAAACTTATTCAACTTATTAACCTTATTCTCTGATCTAATTATTAACCATCAAAACATAAATCATCAACACATTAGAAACACACATAACACCAATATTTTTTATGTGGAAACCCTGTTAGGGGAAAAACCACAGTGGAGGTTAGTCCACAAGATTATACTATGTTAAAAGTATAATGAAAGAAATATGGGGAATGCACATGCATTTAGGCACACTACCTAGATCTCACTGCTCAATTACAATAGGGCTAACCGCCCAAAGGAAGAAAAATTGTCTTACAGAAAGAATTAGATTACATCTACAAGGATTTGAATTGATAAAATAGCATCTACTAATGCCCGATCACAGTTTTGGTTAAGCGTGTGAACAATTATTCACTCTTCTAAACACTTCTTCATAGTTTGCTCTACCTTCAAATGATATTCGCTCATACACACACAGAAGCACACTCTGGGATTCACTCACACCTACAATTCGAATAACAATCACTCTTATATATCTGCAACAAGAAATTTCATCCATAGAAGTCGGCTTCAACAAAAATAATAAAATGAATATAAGTTGTCCCCCTAAGACATTTAAGATTATTAATGTGAATCAACCAAGGTTAGCCAAAACTTAGTGAAGAACCAAATTAACGTCTCCAACATGAAAACACTTCAATTAATGACTCCTCGAAGATCCACAACATGCTACAAACACCATGTTGGCCAAGAATAAGAAAAACATGAACATGCAAGAGAAAATCTTCAACCACAAGCACAACGATCAATGCAGACATGCAAAAAATATAGAGCATGATCTAGAAACATCCAAAAACATTATAAAACATCGGAGAAGCATCTAGAACAACTAAGATAACTAGAATAGCCTCATCTTCAATCAGAAACATCAACTGAAGCAATAGAAAAACTATCAGAATGAAAATCTTCATAACTCGATCAAATCTTCACGTGGATCTTTGAAACTCGACGTGGATAAACTAGATATACTCAGCAACAAACCCTTTAGTCCACAACCTCTAATCATCAACATATTGAACTTCACTTCACTATTGGCAACCTGCAACTCATTTATTACAATTTTCTCAATATCCTCAACATATACAATTTCAAATGAATTAATGCTAATAGTTTTGACATCAATGATAACCACATATCAGCAACACAAACACAAAATCCAATAGGATTCACTAGTAGGGAAGAAGTATTTATCCTTTCTAGATGGGTTCAATAGGTATAAAACAACTTTTAGTTGTCCATGGGGTACATATGCTTATTTAGTTTTTTCATTTGGATTATGTAATGCACCTACAACATTTCAAAGAGTGGCCTTGAACATATTCTCAGATTTTGTGCATGATTCCATAAAGATTTACATGGATTATTTCACCACTTATGGGAATTCTTATAAGGAAGAATTAGCTAAAATAGAAAAATTTCTTCAAAAAACGATGTCAAGATCATAACCTTTCTTTAATTCATGAAAAATGATTCATGATTTTTTGGCAAGAGACACTGCACAATTCATTTGGTGTTGTCATTGATGGAAACCCTAGTCAGTGATTTGATCTGCACATCAGTATTTGTCTATACAGAAAGTTAGATTGAAGTTTTGTGATTAACTGTCAAGTTAGAACAAAGCATCTGACATAATTGTGTTCATCGATTCATATGCAATTTTATGTTATCATTTTGAGTCGTGGATCTCAAGGAAGATATTTTTATGTATGAACTATGTTATCTTTGAATCTTAGAGCTTCGTATCGATTGGTGTGAAAGTTAGAAGATCTGGTTGATTAATTTTTTGTTTAACAGTGCAAGAAGGTCGACTAGGTGAATGTAGTGTGTTGTGGATGTTCAAGGTGAAATTGTTTGAAGTATTTTCATGTTTGAGGATGTTATTTTGGGTCCTCACTATGTTGTGGCCAACTTTGGTTGGTGCGCATTGAAAATTATCTATAGATTGAGCCGAATGTTTGTAAATACTTTATGTTTTATTGAAGCCGACATGTGGTTGATTAAATCTTTAGTTGCAGATCTATATAAGCGATCATTTATATCATTTGGATGTATGTATGAAGTGTGTCAATATGTGTTGTGAAATTTAGAAGGATTGTAAAGCAATTATGCACAATTTCACTTGTGTAGAAAAGGATTTGTGATCTGAATTAAAGTAGACAGAGCAGAAGAGCAGAATCAGACAGAAGGTCATGACAAATGTGCTTAACCGAAACTGAAATCAAGCATTAGTAGATGTTATTCTCTCAGTTCAAATCTTCTGGATGTAATCCAAATTCTTTTGTAAGACAGTGAGTCTTCTTTTTTATCTGAGCAGTGAGCTTTAAGCAGTGTGCTTGAATGCATGTGCATTCCTTTTGTAAACACTTATATTTGAGTATAATCATATTGTGGATTGACCTCTTTTTCCCCTAATAGGTTTTCCATGTAAAAAATATTTGTGTTATGGTGTTGTGGTTGATTGCTTTTTGTTATTGCATTTTTCTTTTGTTTCAATACTATAAGGGGTTTAAAGATCAGGTTAATAAAGTTAAATTTTGCATAACATTGATTCATACCCCCCCTCTTAGTGTTCCTTGATTCCAACATGATGATGACTAAAGGAGTGTTCTTGGGGCACTTTGTGTCTAGTAGAGGAACACATTTGGATTCTAATAAGATATAGGTGATTTCTACTCTACCTATTTCGTAGAAGCAAAAATATGTCAAAAGCTTTCTTGGCCATGCAAGTTACTACAGAAGGTTTATCCAGGACTTTAGTAAAATAAAAACTCAATTTTTTTTCTTTTATCTAGATATTGAATTTGATTGGACCCCTGCCTATGAAGCAGC
Source organism: Sequoia sempervirens (assembly GCA_007258455.2). NCBI lineage: Eukaryota > Viridiplantae > Streptophyta > Pinopsida > Cupressales > Cupressaceae > Sequoia > Sequoia sempervirens. The sequence continues at coordinate 362,628 of VDFB02253637.1, read as the reverse complement.
TTTTGAAGCACTCAAGATAGCTATTACAAAGACCCGTGTTTTGAGAGGTACTAATTGAACAATTCCATTTCATATACATATTGATGCTTTTGACTTTATCATAGGTGTTCTAGGACAAAAAGAAGGGAATTTGGAATATGTAATTTAGTACATTAGTAAAAATATTCAAGCTTTTGAGCTTAATTACACAATTACTAAGAAATAAATGTTGGCGTAGTGCATGCCATTAACAAGTTTAGACATTCTATCACTAGATACTCTTTTTTCATTCACACAAACCATGGAACAATAAGATATTTAATGAAAAAACCATTGATTGGTGGAAGGATTGTTAGATGGTTATTTTTAATACAAGAATTTGATATCACCATTATGGATAAACCTATAAAAGTAAATGTAGTAGTTGATTTCCTTTAAAGATTGCAAATCAAATCAACAAAAGAGGTATTAGATGATTTTTTTACATATGAACATGTATGTTTTCTCTCTCTATGTGTAAACACCTTGGTATGCAGATATAGCTAACTATTTGGTTGCAAGAAGAAAACATCCACATTTCTCACCTAGGGAAAAGTGCCATCTAGTAGAACATAAATTTACTTCTTCATGGGTGGTTAACTATCTCTTTTATACAAGGTTAGATAAAATAATGAGGAGATGTATCAAGGAGGATGAAGTATATTATATTCTTAATGCTTTCCATGATGAGCCCTTGTGGAGGAAACTTTACAGCTAAGAGAACTGTAATGTCAAAAAATTGCACCCCTTGAAATTTCACATACATTCTTGCATCTAATTTAGTGTCCACTCCTTTAGCATCTTGTGTAGGATCATTTTAGCACTTGCATAAGCCTTGTTCCCCTCTCAAGATGCTTGGGACCCCTTTTCAATAGCTACCTTCGTGCACCAGTTGTGTGTTAAATCTTGTGCTTTTCCCATTCGTGTCATTTTGTAGCGTGATGTGTTCAGACATTAGCACGATATGCGAACATCTGTGCACCGCGCTAGCATCCTGTGATGTTTCAACATTCAAACAACTGCTTTTCCACATGTTTTCCACTTGTCATCTGCTTTTGTTGGTGGTAACAGCTAGGGACACCTTGTAGCCGCCCAGGAAGCTTCGTTTACCTCTTTAAAAGTCATTTTTTCAACTCATTTAAGCTTTGGCTTCACTCTAGCTTCTTTCTAACCTCGGCTCTAATATTTTCTCTTGATATTTTGCTTGCACAAATTCATACAAATTGCTATAGTGGCTTCAAGCTCTCATGTTCTCACAACACTCTTTACATCTCTCCTGGCTCTCGTAGCCCTCCCTTTTGTTCTTTCTCTCCCTCTTTGGCTTGTTTAAGCTTTGCAGCTCTATCTCCCTTACTTTGTGCTTACGAGCATCTTGGGATTCCATATCCCCTATCTATTGCATCCTTACTTTGTGATATGAGTTCTCCTCGAGCGGGGATTGATTTTATCACCTACATTTTGTGATACGGGTTCTCTTCCTCGAGTGGGGTTTGCTTTTATCACTCATCACATAGTTTATTTTTCTCTATTTGTCTAGTTGTCTGTGGAGGTGGCAACACCAAAACGGGGGTTTGACTGAGGAAAACCCCTATATAGCCCTAGCACTTTCCCCAGATCTTAGACATGTAGGTATTGAAGACATTCACATGTTGGAGGCTTCATCACTTGCATGGTTGTGAGCATTTCCTTTCTATCTCTTATTATCTTTATCATCGATTTCACTTTATTCTAGTTCTATCACATTTTATTACTTTATCGCATTTTGTAAGTTCTTAGCAATTAGATTGCTAGCAGTTATTTAGCTATTTTCTATGACATTCTCGCTTTCTGGTCCATACGGATGCTAGCATGCCAAAGAGACGCTAGCGTGTCGCACTGTCATCCTAGACCCGCACTGTTGTCCCAGACCTGCACTTTCGTCCTTTGGCCAAGAGATTTTTAATTTTCCCAGAGAATCTTCGGTGACCTGCTCTTTCTAATTCTAGAACTCTCACGTTGTTCCTTGAGGTAGTTTAGGGTAGTTCACTCTGTAAGGCTCTCTGAATGAAGAGAAATCATGATTAGCGAATCCCCCTTCTCTACAAGAACAAATCTAAAGATACTAACCACAGGATAATATTAACCTACATTACATAAGGATGTAGTTAAACATATATGGAGATATGATAAATGCCAGAGAATGGGAAGACCTACTAGGAGTGATGAAATTCCTCTCCAGCCACAATTGGTCATTGCATTATTTGACAAATTAAATGTGTAAGTAATGTTTCAAATGGTGGCTTTCATAGGATGGCATAGAAGCAACGAAACATGCCCAGTTCCAGGTCCATGTGCCCTTCCTTGAAAAAATAGACAAAACATTAGGGAAACATTCGTAATACTTTTCCCTCTCCCCATGATTGGAAAACATATTTAAAATTATTACCATGGTAAAATAAAGATACATTGTTCTCATATTTATAATTATTTGTCATTCTCTATGGCTGGTCATTCTTCATTGGATGTTGTCATTTAATTGTTGTGTCCTTGCTGGTGATGTTCCATGTTTGGTTGCTTCTATGCCATCCTATGAAAGCCACCATTTGAAACATTTCTTACATATTTAATTTGTTCTGCACATGTTGCACCTTGAAGTTTCTATGCCATATTTAATGACTCACATTTATTAAATGCACAGAGGTTGCATTAAATGCTTCACTCCATATATAATCTGCTACATGCCAATTTCCAATTCCCTGCACCATTCTTTAATATCCTAGGTGTCATACTTGATATGTTGTGCCATTTTTATTTTGCTAATGCTTTAAATTGTTGCACCATAAATATTTAGAGATTCTTTTACTGGGGATTTTAATGGTGTTGGGAACTTGGTTGCAAAAGACACACCATTATTAGACTGGTAGCATCATATTTATTTTATTTGATATCTTTAAAGTTACTTCAATATCCTTCTCATTAGGCACAAACCTCAAGGCTTCAGAATATCATCGCCACTTCCTACTTTTGTTGTTCTCCATCTTGGACGATGTCAAAATTTGGCTTGAATACAACCATGCTATGGATAACTAGAGATTTTTTCCTCTTTATGTATTACTAAGATTAGCTTGAAATCCCTTGAATAACATAGAATGTCAAGGCAAAGTTTTTATTTATTTATTTTTTTAAACAATTTAAAGCTACAAGACTAGAAAAAGATAAAACTTAGGGCAATGACAATAAACTCCCACCAATCAACCACTATACAACATCACTCAGACCCTTTTGGAGGTTGTTTTATGTCCATTTAAAAGCTGAAGGGAAACCCATACTAGCATTGTTTAATGTAGCTCTTATGTGGATTTCACAAGCAGACCAGATATGTTCATGACCTATTATCCTCCTTGGAAAACTACAACCTATTTATCTTTTAATGAGAAAACTTTTGTGAAGTAACCACATGGTATCATCCTAAACCTATCTATCAACACCTTTTTTTGAGCCTCCACAATCTCTATTCAATTTCCTCCAATGGAACTGGATTTTTGGGACCAATTTAGGTATCTAATGTTAATCAATTGAAAAAAAAAAAAAAAACATGATAGAAACATTGCTTACACATTTAATTTAATTTGTTCTGCACATGCCGCACCTTGAAGTTTCTATGCCATATTTAATGGATCACATTTATTAAATGGAGAGAGGTTGCATTAAATGTTTCACTCCATATACAATATGCTATGCGCCAATTTCCAATTCCCTGCACCATTCTTTAATATCCTAGGTGTCATACTTGATATGTTGTGCCATTTTTATTTTGCTAATGCTTTATCTGTAGTGTAGATTCTTAATTACTCTTTTAAACATTAGGTTACCTGTTTGTCTGTACATGTTGTAGAAATTTGATAATTTGTACTTGGGATTAAGGTGCCTATTTGCTGGTAGTAGTTTTCTTGGCTGACCCTCTTAGCTGTTTTGTTGCAACATACATGCTTGTATTCTGGAGTGGTGCTCTGTTTGCAGATGCTTGCTTGAACATCTTCTTTCCTTTAAGTTCCTACTTTGGGTTTAGTTTTGGGGCTTGAAATTTTCTGCTTACACCTATATCATCTTTCACTCCACATTTTGTTAAAAAATGTAATTTTTTATGCATACACCTACATCATCTTTGTATGCATGGACTACTAGTATGAAAAAATTTCAAACACAGTAAAAACCCTGAATCACTCAACTGTCCAAATTGTGGTTACCCAATACCTGTTTGTTGAACCAAAACCAATCTATCCACAACTGCTACTTCAATCTATTCATAATAAATTGTTGGCATATGGCTTGTTTGATGGCATGTGGCTTCTAGTGTTATCATTGATGGCAACCTAAGTGATACCTCTAGTCCACAGATTAAGATTTATCCCTACCAGAAAGATAAGTAAAGATTAGAGTTCTACTGACAAGTATGAAGAACAGGGTATCTGGCCAGTTAGTCGATCTGTATACTTCACCGGATCATCATTTTGAGTTGTGGATCTTCGAGAGAGTTTTTTAAGCATCTATACTATCTTTTTGTTAAGTTTTGTGATTTTTCATTGATCAGTGTATGAGTTAAGAGATCTGGTTGGATGCTTTGGCAGGATGTTTTTCTGTTTATTTGCTCATTATGGCCGACCTAGTGAATGTCGCATGTCGTAGATGTATAAGGAGTAATTGATTAATTGTTTCTTGTGTTGGTTATTTTGTTTTTGGTCCTAGCTATGTCTTAGCCAACTTTGATGGGTGCACATTAAATTTAATTTGTGATTTGAGCCAACCATTGAAGGATATTTCATGTTTTGTTAAAGCTGACTTGAAGCAATGAAATCTTTGTTAATGGATATATATATGAGATCGGTAATTTAATTTGTGTGTGAGAAGCAAGTGTAAGTGTGCGAATGTGTGTGAAGAGCAGAGCAAATGTATGTGAGAATATCATAAGGGTGATTAGGTGATCTATGCACAGTTTCAGAAGGGCAGAAAAATAGAGAAGAGCAGAGTAGAGCAGAGCACAAATACAAAATTAGTCAGAAGGGTTGAAGATCATCTACTGAGCTTCATTGGAATTGAATCCAGGCATTTGGAGATGCTATCCTCTCAGTTCAACTTTTTGTTGTAATCACAAAAATTTTGTAAGGCAATGAGCCTTCCTTATTTGAGCAGTGAGCTCTAGGAAATGTGCCTGAATGCATGTGCATTCCCTTTTATTCATAATTTTAATAGAGTATAATTGTGGATTAATCTCCACCACAGTTTTCCCCTAACAAGGTTTCCACGTAAAAATATTGGTGTTATGGTGCTTTGATTATCTTGTTCATGTGCTTGCATCTTTATTTATGTTTATGTGTTGTAAATGGTTTAAGATATGGATTTAAAGTTTAAATTTGTTGAACACTAATTCACCCCCCCTCTCAGTGTTCCCTGAGTCCAACATAAATGATAGATCTAAAAATATTGTGGTTTTAGAGCTACTAGTTCTTGAGCTCCCCTTTACAACGCAAAGAGCCAATATATATATATATCTATTTTCCTTTAAAAACAAAGATAAATATGCTTAAAAGGAAAAGATCATTGGTTGCATACACTCTTTGTAAACAACCTTTGATTCGTAAGTTAAAAAGTATGGAGCACAGGGCCATATACATTGAATCACATATCCAATTTCCTCTTTCCATTGTCCTATGCAATTGCACAACATGCATAGTATAGAGAATATGAATCATCTCTCGATCAATGACAGTTTGTAATTTTTTATGCATACACCTACATCATCTTTGTATGTAGGGATTACTAATGTGTAAGTTTTTCAAACACATTAAAAACTCTAACTCACTCAACTGTCCAAATTGTGGTTACCCAGTACCTATTTGCTGAACCAAAACCAATATGTCCACAACTACTACTTCAATCTATTCACAATAAATGATAGATCTAAAAATATTGGGGTTTTAGAGCTACTAATTCTTGAGCTCCCCTTTACAACACAAAGAGCCAATACATATCTATTTTCCTTTTAAAAAAAAGAAAAATATGCTTAAAAGGAAAAGATCATCGGTTGCATACAGTCTTTGTAAACAACCTTTGATTAGTAACTTAAAAAGTATGGAGCACAACACCATCATATAGTCTTTGTAAACAACCTTTGATTAGTAAGTTAAAAAGTATGGAGCACAACACCATATACATTGAATCACATATCAAATTTTCTCTTTCCATTGTCCTATGCAATTGCATGGCATGCATAATATAGAGAATATGAATCATCTCTTGATCAATGGTAGTTATATGTTGGCATGTTACCTATATAATCTCTCACTCCAAAGCTACCCCATTAAAAGTCATGGACCTATGAGTGCATCTGAATTCTCCTCAGCTTGAAACCACTAGTGCTCAAAAAGTGGTGACTGAGGAAGGGAGAGTGGTGAGTGGAGGGGAGAGTGGTGACTTGGGGGGGAGTGGGAGGTGGGCCACCCCTACTTTTTTTCAACCAAGTCAGCTCTTAATTCTCCTCAGCTTAAAACCACTAGTGCTCAAAGAGTGGTGAGTGGAGGGAAGAGTGGTGACTTAGGGGGGGGGGAAGTGGGAGGTGGAACCTCCCTAGTTTTTGTCGACTAGAGTGGTCATTCTATAGTTGGAAAAATTGGTCTCAAAGATTTATCTATTTGTTTTGAGGTTCACTTGTATTCTCTATTTGATTCTTCTATTAAAGTGCTCTACAAAATCATATTGGTTTTGGAGCCCATGATAACTTCAAATGTTTTCCAAGTGATTTTATTGATCTGGTTGGTGTCTTGGCCTTACCTATTTCACTGGTAGTAGTTTTGTTGACTAACTTTGTCAGCTATTTTGCTGCAACATACATGCTTATAGTCTAGAGTGGTGCTCTCTTTGGAGATGCTTGCTTGATCATCTTCTTTGCTTTCCAGGTGCTTAGAACACATGATGGAAACATATTTGGCATACATAATTGTGATAGAACTCTGATGAGGTAAAAATAACCTCATCAACATAATGGACTCAATATGCAAACCTATACCTTTCAACCCAATTTACCCTGCCAATTAATTACCTTTAGGATAAATAATTGCTCTCTTTTTATGAATAAACATGCAAACTTTACTTCTTGGAATTAGTCGAAATAAGCTAACTTATGCTAATTTAATGGTTTAGTCCTTGAGCATTTCACATGTCAACTTCCACCACCCGATTACCATTCCAATCAAAAGGGAAATGAACACAGGTCTCAACACCATTGAAGACAAGCGAGCGGGAGCCAGAATTTTAGGTGCATACGTTATGGGCCGAGTCTTCATAGTTCTACTATTTTCAGTTTCAAAAACTTTATGTTTCATGTCAAGCCTCTTTAATATTTCATGTCATGGGCTTTAAAGTCCATTAGTTGTTGAAAATATGTTAAAAGACTTTATCAATTGGAAAGTAGTATTTTGTTAGCCGCTTTCATATAAATATGTAACTGAACATTGCAAATGATGAATATACAAAAGAATATCATTATGCTGCCAATATGTCTTTTTGAGAAAAACTATCATATGAATAAAAATGAGTTTTCCCACCACTCTTTGAATTATTGAGCAATATGAATGGAGTCCTTTGAATGAAGTAATTTGGAGATTACCATTCATGTGATTTGAGATAGCGTAGAACACCTGAGAGCTGGCCACTAGAGGGTTATAGATAGATAGATAAGTATTTTACTTCTTATTCTATATTTTCTTTAGTAGATAATAATTAAAACTGGAATTTATTTTCATGTGTGTGTCTCATGTTGTCAGTGTGAATCCTGCAGGTTGTAGTTAAGTCCGTAGTATCTGAAGTTCCATAGCACCTTCCTTTAGTTATTTATGTTAAATCATTTGATGCTGGTTGTTTTAGATTGTTATCTTTTAATTATCCCAATGTTTCATAGCTTCTTTACTGGTTTTACTTCTTCAACAATTTATACATTTCTCAGTTTAATCATTTCTATGCTTTCTAGTTTAGTGGTTATGGTTTTTAGATTTATAGTTTTATGCTTCTTAATATAGTTATTTCAAGCTTTCTAGATAGATGATTTCCTACTTTCTAATTTTAAGAGGCTTTTTAGTTTAGAGTTTTATTCTGTTTCTTGGTAGTTAGAGAACTTGAGAGAGAGAGATAATCAAGATGACTTCTATTGCATACAACCTTTGGACATTGCTTGGTCGATATATTGATGTGTTTATCAACTAAAGTGTTAGGACCTGATGACAACCTACCACTTTTTGGTGCCATTGTCGGGGAACCTTTCTTTTTCTTTTTGAATACCCCTTTTAGGAATAGAAATAGTTCTACGGCTTCTTTTCTGCATGGTTAGGAAACGAGGTCCCTAAAAAAGATTCATACCAAGAACTTATTGAGGAATTTATCAAACAAGGTCAACTTGAGACCTTCCCACATACCCTGGAAAGAGAACGTATAGTGGTCGAGGAGCATATTCTTTTGAAAAATCCTGAACCTCACCCAACTGAGCAAATTTTGGAAGAGGATTGCATCCCCTCCCACATCATGGGTGACTGAAGAAATGTCGCCAACAACAATGATAACCCTCCACCACCACACACATTCACTTATCTTATTGCTATTGATGCAGATGACGATACAACAATGAAAAATATCTCACTAGCTTTCTTGCCAACCTTTCGAGGTTTGTCTAATGAGGAGACTTATCAGTTTCTATTTGATTTTAAAGTCTTGTGTCAGACATACGACTACAAGAATGATAATAAGATACTAAAGCTTTTCCCTTCCACTCTGATGACATAAACAAACTTCGTGAGGAGTTTTCCAACTTCAAAACCAAAATTCTTGTTCAACTAAACACCACCTTAGATGACATACAGGCTAAAACCTAAAATCTTGAGACCTTGTCTATTTATTTCCCTAGGTGTCGAAACAAACATTTGCTAAGGGAATGTCCCTTGGAAAAAGTTGATAATATTGATGTTTTCCAAGTGTGTGACAAAAATCACCCCATCGATCAATGTGAGCTACTGAATGCCATCAAAAATTCCAAGAAAAGAACCCTAGTTGAGGAAGAAGTGAATGTTATCAATCAAAGAACTGGAGGCAATTTTTCCTATGGCCAGAATTCCAATCCTAACTGGAGACCCCAACCCAATTGGAACAATAATCAATGGGTTGCACCCTAGCCTCAGGTACCACCTCCAGTACCCTCTAATTGGGGAACCTATCCTTGGGGACCACATGAATGGGAAAACCAATCTTGGGGTAACCCTCAATGGCCCAACTAGTCTCAACAATAGTGGTACCCTCAAAATTCCATTCCTCAATGGAATCAACCCCAACATCAGTTTTATTCTGGCCTTAAGAGGATGCCTACTCAACAACAAACTCTCCTACCACCCCCCAGAACACTCAGCAAACTGAACAAGTTAACCAACCACCACTTCTGACGCAACCAGTTCTAAACCCAAAGAACAATCACCCAAATACTTTGGTATATTCTGCCGAACAAGAAAATGTCACTGGACTTAATGCCATACACTGTGGGAATCTATAATTGAGGTATGGGAAAACACTTTTGCAACCGACTATTGAAGAAATCATAGATGAAGTTGTCAAGAAGTCTGCTGAGAAAACCACAATAACACCCACATTCATAGAACAAATCCCAGACACTACGCAACAAGAGCTTGACCCACCATCTTTAGCAGGAGCTTCCGACCTACCTCAGGAGGAGGGAGTCAGTCTCCAATTGAACTTTCGAAGGATTTTGCACCTAAAGACAAAACCAAAGAACCTTTTCTGGAGCATTTGAAACCAATTCTTGTGAAAGATGCTTTGGAAATGACCTCACCCACTAAAACGACATTGATACAAGAAATTAAACAATTGCATATTGAAGTTCATTTGCTACAAGAAATTAAGGAAATTCCTGAGTTAAACTAGTTGATTAAACAATTGTGTATTAAGACCCTAGGGAGAAAACCAAAATGAATCAACACCATCCACATAAATGGGTACCTAGCTGACTTGTTGGCTAGGATGACCACTACTCTAAAATATGATGATCCACAAAAGTCTGCTTATAACAGTAACAGTTAATGAGGTAGCAATACCTAATGCTTTGGGGGACTTGGGAGCAGCCATTAATGTAATGACTGTTGATGTGATGGAAAAATTGGTACTTACTGATCTACACCCCACAACTATAGTCTTACAGATGGTGAATCAATCCATAGCTATTCTCAAGGGCATCATTGAAAATGTTCTTGTCAAAGTGGATTATGGGAATACCCAGTATATTTCCATATAATTGAATCCCTGACACCCAAAGATAGTTAATCAATAGTTTTATGGCCATGGTTGGCTACTGTTGTAGCCAAAATTGACTACAGAGAGGGAGGAATGACCATCTCACATGGATCTAATAGCAAACATTTGTTTTTGTATCCTCCTATCAAGCCTTCTGAACATGATAAAGTATGGGTTGATGAACCAAAAAGTCCCAATGGATAGGAAAATTTGGATTCACTGGTTATGGTAGTCATCAAACAACATAGTGGAGAATTAGAGGATGAATTAGAAAATGACGTGGAAAGTCTTGCAATGGATTCCAACAGTGAAGAAATGATGGACATAGAAGAAATTATAGGACACCCAATCAACATAGACCACACAGAATTTGATGATGCCAGTTTCATAGGATTACCTTGTCCTTTGATGAACTTAGTTCCAAAAATTCATCATTTCTTTGCAAACCTTGCTTGGCTTCATAAAATTGTACCTCACAACTATCCTCTCAACACCCTAATAAGGCCCATGTACACTGTAAGATCCAACCAACCGGCCATTATGTTGCTGCCAGGAAAAACTTTGAACATCAACAGTTGGCTGACTAAGAAGGAAGAACACAGATTGTTTGACACCTTGGTGAATAGATCTAAATCGTTCGCTTGGGACTATATAGATATGAGAGGAATACACTCTAGTGTGTGTATGCATCATGTCTATACTGAGGATGTTCAACTTGTTTTCCAATCATAAAGGAGACTCAATCCTGCTTTGAAAGACATCGTTAAAACCAAGATTGACAAACTCTTATAGGTAGGATTTATCTACCCAATTTCTGATAGCAAGTGGGTGTCACCATTGGTTGTAGTTATAAAGAAGAATGGGAAGTGGATAGTGTGTGTAGACTATAGGGAGCTTAACAAAGCAACACACAAAGATTATTTCCCCTATCATTTGTGGACCAAGTGTTGGATAACTTGGCTGGGAGGAAATATTTTCATTTTTGGATGGATTTAGTGGATACAATCAGATACAGGTGGCAGCAGAAGACCAAGATAAGATGACCTTCACCTTCCCTTGGGGGCCATTTTCATATCGGGTTCTCCCCTTTGGGCTATGTAACGCCCCTGCAAAGTTTTAGAGGGCTATCCTGGCTATATTTGTTGAGTTGGTAAATGAGTGTGTGAAAGTTTATATGGATGAATTCACTATATACGGTTCAAATTTTGATGAAGCCCTCATGAATCTAGACAAAGTGTTAAAACGGTGTGAGGATCATCATTTGTCCCTAAGCCACGATAAATGTCTGATCATGGTGGAACAAGGAATAGTGTTGAGACATCATATTTTAGCCGAAGGGATTAAAGTTGATCCTAAGAAAATTGAATTCATACAACAACTTAAGATCCCAAAAACTCAGACTGATGTCAGGAGTTTCTTAGGGCATGTTGGATACTACCAAAGATTCATTGAAAATTTTAGCAAAATTGCAGCCCCTATGTTTTCTCTCCTTCAGAAGAACATAGACTTCATTTGGACGCCTGAGTGTGAGTCTTCATTTTAAATTATCAAGGAAAAACTCATCTCTACCCCTGTCCTTCGAGGACCTAATTGGAGCCTGTCATTCCATATTTATGTTGACATGTATGATGATGCCATTGGAGCGGTTATAGGGCAAGAAGATGAGAATGGAGAAAAATATGCTATATACTTCATCAACAAGAATTTGACGCCAACAAAAAAGAATTACACCACAATAGTGAAATAATTCTTGGTTGTAGTGCATGCAATCAAGAAATTTTGACATTATGTCACAGGATACAAAGTTATAGTGCACACAGACCATGCATCCATCAAGTACCTCATGAATAAACCCATGGTAAATGCAAGGATAATTAGGTAGTTACTCCTCTAGGAATTCAATTTGACAATTGTTGACAAACCAGGGAAGTCCAATGTAGTCGTAGACTTCTAATCTCGGATTAAACATGATGGCGGTTGTGCTCCAGTACAAGACGAGTTCCCAGATGAAAATATATTTTCCATCTCCACTAAAACCCCTTGGTTTGCCGATATTGTGAATTATTTAGCCACTGCAGAAGTACCACTTCACTTTTCATCAAAATAGAAGAAACGCCTCATTAGAGAGAGTGCCACTTTCAAATGGATTAATGGAATCTTTTTTGATGTGGACCTGATATGGTTTTACGATGGTGTGTTAGGGAAGATAAGACCTATAGTATCCTCAGAGCCTATCATGATGACCCTTCTAGAGGGGATTATTTTTCTAAAAAGACAACTCACAAGATTCTGGGAGCATGATACTATTGGCCTTCAATGCATAAGGACATCAAGAAGTACGTTCGCAGATGTGATGAATTCCAAAGGGTAGGAAGACTGACTGTATCTAATGAAACACCCCTGTAGCCTCAGATAGTCCTTGAACCATTTGTAAAATGGGGATTGGATTTTATTAGCCCTATAGACCCTCCTTCACAAGGAAAAGAGTATATTTTGGTCTGTACCGACTAAATGACTAAGTGTGGAAGTGCAAGAACTACACATTGCTAGGGAAGAATAGGTAGCTAATTTTCTTTACAACAGAATCTTCCCCAAATTCGGGTCTCCTAGGATAATTGTTACAGACCAGGGCCCCTAGTTTATGTCTAAATTTATGTTGGAATTCACAAATCATTTGCAAGTAAGTCATAAGAATTCCTCACCCTACCACCTGTAGGAAAATAGACAAATTGAAGTCACTAATAGGGAGTTGGAGAACATTTTAACAAAAATAGTTTCTTCGGGAAGGGAAGATTGGGCTAGGAAACTATCAGAAACTATCTAGGCCTACAACACAACTTGGAAATCAACTACTAGCTATAGTCCCTACGAGTTATTCTTTGGGAAGAATCCCCTCTTACCCATTGAATTTGAACTCAAAACCCTTAGAATAACCATGGAGTTGGGCATGGATCTTAAACGAGCCCAAATTGAGAGAGTTTTACAACTTGGTGAACTAGATGAACTCTGTTTGGATGTCGTCCATCAAACTGAACTGGTCCAACAACAACATAAGGTCTGGCATGATAAGCATATCAAAGAGAAAGAATTCCATATTGGGGATTGGGAATTATTGTTCTATTCCAGATACAAGGATCATCAAGGGAAACTTAGAACACACTGGCTTGGACCATACAAAATTTCTGAAGTGTTTGCCAATGGTTCAGTCCAGTTGAAACCTATTGATGGTGATACCCGAACTCTTCTAGTTAATGGGCATCGTTTATGCGTCTATCATAAACTTGTTAATAAAGAAGAGTTTACAAAAATGGTAGAAACGCAGGGAGAAATTTAGTGATTGACTTTGCTAAAACAAGGTCAATATAGTTTTGTCAAATAAATAAATGAGCCAAGAAAAAAGAGATAAAAATAAAAATAATAATTTTATTTTCATTTATGAATGTTTCTTCAATTTCTTCATCAACTTCACCATTTGGACAATTTGACTAAATTTTTTCTATATTTTGCAAGACTTCATCTTTTTGGAAAACACAATTCCGGCACACCCTACTACGATGCTCCAGAATTTGTCAGCGCAGTTACTGTGATGCTCCGAAACTTGTTGCTGCAATGCTCCACAACTTGTACAATGGACTTGTCCCGCTCCTCATCCTGATGCTTCGTTCTGATGCATCACCCAATGATGCTTTGGGAATCCAAGGCCAAAATGTCACATCTTTCTTCCTTCTAGTGGTATCTTTTCAGTGATGCTCTAGAATTTTGCTCAAGTGCTCTAGAAATGTGTTTGGATGCTCCAGAAATTTTGGTTGTTGCTCCGGTTGCATCTTTCGACAACGCTCCAGAAATTTTGGTTGTTGCTCTAGCCGCATCTTTTGATGATGCTCCAAAAAGTTTGGTTGTTGCTCTAGCTGCATCTTTCGACGATGCTCTAGAAATTTTGGTTGTTGTCTCGGCTGCATCTTTCCAGCAGTGCTCCGAAATATTCAATTTTGTTTCCATGTTTCAATGACATCTCTCTACGATGTTCCAAAACCCTCTTTTCTTCTACTTTGGTTGCATCCTTTTGATAATGCTCTGAAATTTTTGTAAGCTTTTTCTTTCTAGTCTTTTGATTTTTCCTAAGTTCCGCGCATGCCCATTGTTTGATTTTATGCCTCTTCAAGATATGCTCCCTAATAATGATTTTTCCACATCATACCGAATCTTTCCATGATAAATAAAATTATTCTGACACCTTTTTGTCATAATAATTTTTGCTGCCATCTCAACCATTTCATCTATGCCATTATTATCCGCCGCCACCCCCGCCAAATTACATGACTATCTAATTACATCAACACAGGTGAGTGACATTCAATCTAATGACAAGACATAAGGTGCATGCGAATTTATTTATTTAGAATGTTGGTAATTATTATTTTAAATAAAGGCTAATTAATTGGCATAACCTGTTCCTTCTTGCAATTTTGAAACTTGTGCCTTCACACGATTGTTGAAATTATAGCAGTAGTTGTGAAATTCCCCATGAAAACTCATCATAATTACTTAGTAAGGTGACAATAAATGTGATAATTAATTCCTCCTCCATTGGTATATCGACACATAATTATTTTTTCATCTGCAATTTAGTAAGGAAAGAATTACAAAGTTCTACAGAATTTTGTTGACTAGCAAAGAAGCAAAGAGAATGGGAGGATCCAAGAAGAAGTCTGAGGCAATTTATGTAGCTCCATTGTTGGCATTGGGAAATATTGTAGCTTTATTTCAAAAATTTGGGTGGTTGGAATTCATGAAACAATTTGAAGGATACACAGAGCAACTAATAAGCGATTCCAAGTAAGTATGAAAACCATTGCTCATCTTTTCGGTCTCAAAAATAAGGGAATTAATATAATTTCTCTTCTAGAACCCTGGAGCACTATTGTAGCCTAGATAATTATGTATTTCACCTATGAGGGACAAATGACTACAATAGTGGGACCCCCTTTTCGTTTGCTGACTCATTTACACCATGACATTGAGGACCCTTCTCTTAGGATAAATTTACTATCCTTCCTATGTCATTCAGTCACCTCTATGATGGGAAAGTACAAATTTTGGATAGGGCCCCTCAAACATCATGGTCTCATACAGTTTATATGCAAATATCATTTCCACAAAAATCCAGGGAAGAAGTGGCAAAGGTTTATGTGGAAATTTGAAAATGTAGAGCTAGGAAGGTTGCTTGAGGAGGGGGAATCTTCCAAACAAAAATAACAACCCTTAGGAGAACCCTCCTCGGAGGCATTCGATGCTCCTGAATCCCAATAGACCTCAATGACTCCTAGCAGCGATGCACCGAAAACTTTGTCCAAATGAGCTAGAAATCTTAGGACATGAAGGGGAGGTGGAAATTATGCATTCCAGAGATGAAGAGGAACCTCCTCACAAGAGGAAGAAATGAAGCAAAGTTACCTTACAAATGACTCCTCCTCTACAGAGAAGTAAAAGGTTGTCTTCAGGGGCCAATGAAACCGAACCCTAGGACATAGGAAGTACTTCCAAAAGTAAGAAGGCCAAGACTCCAGGGAAGGTGGTAGAAATTGATAGTCCACCTGATAGTAAGGAAATAGATGAAACATAAAAGCAAGGTGATCAATTTCGTAGGGGAGAGGACAAGAAAACCCCATCACCCAAGGAACAGAAGGGGGAGAAAACATAGTCGCCACATTCAAAGCAGATTGAAGATGAACCTATGGGGGGATTTTCTCCTTTTCTTGATTGATTGGGAAGCATACCTAAAATTGAGGGAAAAGTGCCTCATGAAATTCCCCATCCATCCTTCTTTGTGGATATTGAACTTCTTTGTGGATACTGAAGAAGAAGAAAATATGCCTCATACTGATGTAGAAATTCCTCACTCATCCTTCTCTATGGATATTGGGGAAGAAAGTGTGGCTCATACTGATGTAGAAACTCCTCACTCATCCTTACTTGTGGATACTGAAGAAAATGTGCCTCATATTGATACATGAATTCCTCATTCATCCTTCTCTGTGGAGACAAAGGATATAGAATCTAGCCAAACAAAATGAAGAATTAGAAAAATTAGAAGTAGAAATTGAGGAATTAAGAACCAAGCTACAAGATGATGAAGCACAAATTAACCAACAGAAAGAAGAGATTGAGGTACAAGCTTCCATTGTACATAAAAGAGACCAGGAAATTGCAAGATTGACAGAACAAATGGAGGAAAAAGATAAGCTCATTGAACAGCTGCATTAACAGATTTAGCAATGGAATCAACAAGATAAACAATAGAAGGTTGCTCTATCTAACAGAGATAAACAAATTCAAAAATTGAAAAATAATTTTATGTAATTATTTAGTGCTTTTGAGGAAGAAAGAAGTAGACAAGAAACAAAATTAAATGCTTCTATGGGTAAGATTGTGGAATTAGAGCAAGAATTGCAAGAGAGTGACACTAAACCAATTATGGAGCCAAAAGAGACACAAACTAAACCCATTGTCATAGATTGGTTCTAGGTACGCATCCCTCCAATACTAATGAAATGGATAGAGCACTGCTATCTTTTAAGGGATGTGGAATTTGAGAATAATAGGTTGAAGAGGGAATTGGTAATGTTAAAAGAATCCTTTCATCAAGCATATAGGGGTAACCAGGATGCTTGTGAAATTGGTGAACTACTCTTAGCTTGTAGAAGACCATCTAGGTTGTACTCTATGTTTCTTAATGAACAACTTTTAAGATGGAAATTACAAAGAATTCTCCAAGATCAGCCACATGATCCTGATGACAAGGAATTTGTAAAGATATTTGTTAAGTCACTCCCTAAACAACAAGATTTGTTATGTGAGTTCTTTGTTCATAATTTTCTCTTGGAAGAATATACATATTTCTATGTTAATTTCTTTATGGGAGAAGTACAATTTAGATCATTCATGTTTACAGTGAGAAATCAGCTTCACTAGCAAGATAGATCAAGAGAATATGCACATGAAGAAAGGACTATGGGGTTCCAAATGATATATCCTCATAGGAAGCCTTTCTTTTTCAAGGCACAATTTCTGGGCATCCAACTTAAAAAGGAAGTATAGGGAAAGTACAATAACAACCTTCGACTGTGCTATGATCACTTTCAACAACAAGGACCAAAATTGATAGGAAAAGCTTGGCATGCATGTGAAGAGTGGTATACCCCTCTTCCTATGTATCTCAAGAAAAGGGAAATAATTTCAGCCCTTAATATTAGATGGTTCTATAGAAGAGCAATAAATTTGGCCAAAATCCTTGAAGAATTGAAGATTAATTGAATTGGTATGAGGTATAGACCTCCTCTCCTTCTTTCACCACCTTCTTCAAAATATACCAATCTGGACCACAATGATGATAGTTTTGCAAGGTGGGTTCAAAGAGTCACTTTTCATTAGGGATACTTTAGGGCACCAAGGCAGCTAGATACAAAGGTAGATGACTTTTATGATCTCAATGCCAAGTATGAGGAGATGAATAAGGGAAATCAAGGACAGGGGACACATTAGAGAGCAAGAGGACCTGCTTGGGCTTAGGAAGGGGAGGAAATGATGAGGTAAAACTAATCTCATCAACATAATGGACTCAATATGCAAACATATACCTTTTAGTCCAATTTACCTTTCCAATTAATTACCTTTAGGATAAATAATTGCTCTCTTTTTATGAATAAACGTGCAAACTTTACTTCTTGGAATTAGTCAAAATAAGCTAACTTATGTTGATTTAATGGTTTAGTCCTTGAGCATTTGACAGGTCAACTTCCACCACCTGGTTACCATTTTAGTCAAACGGGAAATGAACGCGGGTCTCAACACCGTTGAAGACAAGCGAGTGATTGTCAAAATTTCAGGGGCATACGTTATGGTTCAAGTCTTCATATTTTTGTTATTTTTCAGTTTCAAAAATTTTATGGCTCATGTCAAGCCTCTTAATATTTCATGTCATGGGATTTAAAGTCCATTAGTTGTTGATAATATGTTAAAAGACTTTATTGACTAGAAAGTAGGATTTTGTTAGTTGCTTTCATATAAATATGTAACTGTTGCAAATGATGAATATACAGAAGAATATTGTTATGCTGCCAATATGTCTTTTTGAAAAAAACTATCATATGAATAAAAATGATTTTTCCCACCACTCTTTCAATTACTGAGCAATATGAATGGAGTCCTTTGAATGAAGTAATTTGGAGATTACCAGTGCATGTGATCTGAGATAGCGTAGAACACCCAAGAGCTGGCCATTCGAGGGTTATAGATAGATAGATAAGTATTTTACTTCTTATTCTGTATTTTTTTTAGTAGATAATAATTAAAATTGGAATTTATTTTCATGTGTGTCTCATGTTGTCAATGTGAATCCTGCAGGTTGTAGTTAAGTCTATAGTCTTTGATTTAGTATCTAAAGTTCTGAAGCACCTTCCTTTAGTTATTTCTGTTAGATCATTTCATGTTGGTTGTTTTAGATTGTTATCTTTTAATTAGCCTGGTGTTTCATAGCTTCTTTATTGGTTTTACTTCAGCAATTTATACATTTCTCAATTTAATCATTTCCATGCTTTCTAGTTTAGTGGTTATGCTTTTTAGATTTATAGTTTTATGCTTCTTAATATAGTTATTTCAATCTTTCTAGATAGATGATTTCCTGGTTTCTAATTTTAAGAGGTGTTTTAGTTTAGAGTTTTATTCAGTTGCTTGGTAGTTAGAGAACCTGAGAGAGAGATAGTCAAGATGACTTCTATTGCATAAACCTTTGGACACTGCCTAGTCGATATATTGATGTGTTTATCAACTAAAGTGTTAGGACCTAATGACAACCTACCAAACTCTATTGTCAAGAGGCTGCAAATAAATATGTTGTTGGACATGTGAGTAGCACCATGTATGAGTATCCTCTTTGTACCTATCTCAAACAACGCTAAGGTTGTGACTTGTTGAGGCTATAAAATGCCCAAACTTGCCAATGAATAGGATTAGACCTTGCCTTTATAGTAGGAGACCAATGTTTTCGATTGAGAAAAGAGAAAATTTATTTGTGCGTTGGGAACTAAGCACGGGATATAATTCCATGTTAATTCAAAGTTTGGATTTTTCATTTATTTTGCTGGAAAAAAACTTTACTATTTTTCTCCCTCTACATTGGCGAGTGCCTAATTTCTAGGGGGTTTACATTTTACAACAATAATTTTAAACAGGTTATCCAATCATGGGGAGAGGGAAAAGTATTACGAATGTTTCCCTAATGTTTTGTCTATTTTTTTAAAGAAGGGAACATGGACTTGGAACTAGGCACATGGTTGGAACTTTCTTGTCAAGAGGCTACAAATAAATATATTGTTGGCCATGCGAGTACCGCTGTGTATGGGTATTGTCTTTGTACCTGTCTCAAAGAGTAGTAAGGTTGTGACTTGTTGAGGCTAGTGTCTGAATAACATGAATAATGAAAGTAAATGAAAGACAAATTAGTTCCTATGCTTTATCCAAACATGATTAGGGGACCACCCCCTACCTCTACTATCATGTTGGCATGTTACGTATATAATCTCTCACTCCAAAGCTACCCCATTAGAAGTTGGGCACCTGTGAGTGCATCTGAATTCTCATCGGCTTGAAACCACTAGTGCTTAAGGAGTGGTGAGTAAGGAAGGGAGAGTGGTGAGTGGAGGGGAGAGTGGTGACTTAAGGGGGGAGTGAGAGGTGGCCCCCCCTCTTTTTGTTGACCAGATCGATCGTTTTGTAGTTGGGAAATTTTTTTCCTAAAGATTTATCTATTTGTTTTGAGGTCCACATGTATTCTCTATTTGATTCCGCTATTCAAATTTTCTGCTCTACAAAATCATATTGGTTTTGGAGTCCATAATAACTTCAAATGTTTTCCAAGTGATTTTCTGATTTGGTTGGTGTCTTGGTCTTAACCTGTTTGGCTGGTATTAGTTTTGTTGACTGAATCTATTAGCTATTTTGTTGTTGTTACCTATTTTTCACTACAAGCTCAAACAGGTAGAGCTAAATCGAATTCATCATTGATAGGTATTGAAATTTTCAAGTTTTGCTACTAAAGTATTCATTGTTCATCATAGAGATCAAATTACATCTGAATTACAATTTTATTGTGCAAGTATTTGAAACAAAAAATTGAAAGTTTGCATAATAATGCTTTTTATTCATTTTGAAGAAACACTGAAATCTTGCACAAGCTGCGAGAGTAACTGAATTTGATTATGATAATCAAATGATGAATAAAAAATTCAATGATAAGCTATACTACTGAAGATAAGGTAAATTCAAGGAAGAGAAGAAATTCATCATTTCCTGTGATGATGAATCACCTTCACTCGATGTCTTCAGTCATTGCGTCTCCAAGCTGCAGCAGACTCGTTTCCATGCTCCATGAACCTACAAAATTGTAAAAGATGGTGTTAGAGGTGTACTCTAAGCAATGATGAATTACATTATAATTTATGCCTACGCTACCAACAGGAATGTAATTTGCATTAAATCAAGCATTCACCAGATGATTGAGTTAGAAAGGTTGATAATCAAGAAACATGAAACTCAATGGAAGCTTTCAGCTTCAATTATTTTTGCTAACTTGTTTGTTTCAATGTGCAGGAACAGGTTCATCATGTTCGTGATCATTTTATCATATATGTGGAGCAAAACGGGGTCCCATGTGAAGGGTAGAGCCCGACATATCAGGCAGATACCTCTCATCTATTCATATATGAGAGCTTTATATCAGTTACAGTCATGAAATAAGACTGCTATCATGAAATAAATTCAAAGAAAAACTTAAGGTGGCAGCTTTCAAGCCATATCATGGTGGAAATTCAATAGAGCAAGTCTACATTCACTCTTTGTTTAAATGCATTAAATACAACTAAAAGATACAATTCCATTTCATTGTGAGTTTGAATGTAAAAGGAGGACAGTTAAAAGCATTATTCATTAATGGAGCCACAATTATGTTTTGAATGCAGTCAAATCCTCAAAGGATAGCCATCACAATGATAAACACAGTCCATACCCAAGACTAATGGAAAATCTCTTTAAATGAAAGAGTAGACAAGCTTGAAGCTTTACTCAACAATGTATAATCCCATGGTTCTGAAGGGCAGTAAGACTGTTGTCAAAGTGTGGCAATGAAGTGACCATGAGAATATAAAAACATGGATGGAATCAATTGATAGTCTTTGACATGAGGTACAGTTAACATAGGAAATGACTACAATGCAAGTTTTTTGTAAACAATTGACAAAAGAGTAATTTGTAACATCATTATGCAGGACAACCACATATGCAAGTAAGATGTAAAACACATGAAAGCATCAAATACATCAACAAGAAGTCAAGAAGGCATTCATTGTCATGAGGGATGTCGTGTTGATACAATGCATCAATGGAACTTTTCATAGATCAAGTCTATCAGCAATAAAAGGAGCCCATAATATTCAGCAAATAAGAGAGCATTTTTTCTCTTAAATGTTAGCAATAGTCAATGAAGGATTTACAATCAGTTGTTATTTTGCAATTTGTTCTTCAAGTCAGAAAATACATTTTATATCATGGGAAGTTTTCATCATAAACCACCATAAGGTATCAAAGATCCATGGGTCAATGTATCATCAATCATGGAGGACAGTGACTTATTAATGGTACAATAATCTTGTTTGTTTAAATGTACAACAACAGGGACTTATAGATGTATTCTTGCAAACTATCAACAGGGTTAAGTCCAGAAATTGTTTATCTTACATCAAATGGAAGGCGTGTCCATGGCATGAAGGCAACCTACTCAAAAAATCAGGATTATAATTGTATGGAGATCTTTGTTATGGCTACAGAGGAATAAAAATGACAGGGGTCGAGCCTTATTTTCTTTTTCACAATATAAGGAACAAAAGCCAAGCTATATGGGTGATTTGGGGTTTCAAAACCCATGTTGTCCATTACAGAATAAGTCCAAGAAAAGCTACATGAGTTGAGCTTCGATATCACCATTTTCTCTTAGAAACATCAAAGAATAGAAGGGGCCGAGCATTCATATCTTTATAGAGGAAAGGGAGAAGCATGGCAGCCAAGAAAATACAAAAATGTAGTAAATGAAGAATACCCAAAATACAAATATGAGGTCGTGGCTTTCAATCAAGAGTATAAGCCATTTGAAAGTGAGATATGTACAAAAATGTAGATCGGTTTCTTATTTTTCAGTAGAGATGGTGCTATGTGTTTAGAAAATACAAAATGCAGTGAGGTTTTCTTTTTATTCAAAATTGAGGAAACAATAAAGGTAGAAATAGAACTTACCATCATGCACTTAAGGAAGAGGAGACAAGTCTGTAGTTGAGCTCTCTTTGAGCTTTAAAATTCATAAGTCGAGCTTGCACAACAACAAATATATATACAAAAGGCTCAAGCTCTTCATATGGTGGCCATAACAGAGGATAAATCACAAAGAAGCCATGGCGTCCAAAGGATACAGGAACAAATGAGTAAAATATGTCAAAGTTTATGCACAACCGCAACTTTGAGGCCCAAAAAATGCATTAAAATGCTTGAAAGGACTTAGATTTATGATAGAATAGCTTCATCTTACCTTTTATGTTCAGAATCTTTCAAAAATTCATCAAAATTGATAGAAATGGTGAATGGTCGAGCTTCAAACCCCAGGTCAACGGCCAACTTCTTCATGAAGCTTCTCATCAAAGTCAAAAGAATGATAATAATGTTTTTTAGGGTTTGATGGTTTCTTTTTTCTATTCGCCTATGTCAAAATGGAGTTTTGATTATTGTCTTAAGCATAATCATTTCAAGCTATTATTGGTGGTCGACCTTTCCTATAATGAGTCTAATATGCATGGTGGTCAATTAATCTAAATGGTGAATGCATATTCAGAAATATGCTAAGTGTGTATATGAAGCTGTGAGGTGGGGATTAAGTTTTCCACATAACATTATCTTTATCTTTTATTTGTATTATTCAATGTAATTGAATTAATTAAATGATACACTATAAATCATTTAATTAATTCAACATCTAAAAATGCAAATAAAGGACGTTATGTGAAGTTGAGTTAATTAGAGATCCATGTAGATATAAGTAGAGCTAACTGGAGGACGAGTTAATCATGTGAGTCATGGAGATTTTTAGCACTTTACTTCAGTTTCATATCAGATTATTGACTGAAGATTACTCATGCATAGTGCAAGGATGGAGTTTTAGTTACTATGGGAAGATTGATACAAACAAGGCGATTTTTGCATGCTTGGACTTACTTTTCATGGATTTCTAGTTTAGTTCGAGCTATTTTTCAGTTGCATATATTATGACTGTGAGTTTGACACTGAGTTCACTCATTTTTGCATGAGTTTGAGCCTACTTTTCAGGGATTTTTCCTTTTGCTCGTGGATTTTCCTTGGAGTTGTCATTTTCTCACTGAAATTGACTTTCAGTGCTATTTTCATGCACTTTGGAGTTGCATCTTATTGTATATATTGGAAAAAGCTAATATTTTTCCTCTAGTTCTTATTTTTCAGCCTTTGCATTCTACAAAGTGAATAATATTGTAACTCAACTTTCAAAATCTAATAGATATTGCAACAGTCTTTACAGGTTATCTTAGAGTATCATTTGCAGAGCGTTCCTTCATTTGTCATTGCAAGTTAAATATTATCCTTCTTAGATTCAAGTGTCTTGTTTTTGTGAATGTCTTGGATGAAAATTTAATGTGTTTTACATCAGAACCTTTAAATTTTTGTTAACATTCGTGAGTTCATTTACACAAAGAAACAAACTTAGTTGCAGGTCATCAATCGTGTCTCAAGTATATCCATATCTTTAAGTTGTGAAGACAAATTCTTCCTTCATAAAGAGTGAATTATCAGGCCCGTCTGTGAATCTTTAATGCAGTTAAATTGTTCAATCTAAGTTGAGAAAGTAAGCTTCATGATGAGTTATTTTTGAGTTAGTTAGTTTTATTTAAATCAAATAGGTGCATCACCACACTTCAGCTTTTCCAGTTTTACATTAGTTTAAGTTTTTTCCCTTTTCCCATCAAAGTTTCAAGTCTATAATTAGATAATCATATAGGAACCAGCCTAGAATATGGAGGTCTATCTTCACCATAGGAATACCCACAGCCTGAAGATAGTTCCCATGTTACAAAAAAATGTTGAATTTAATTATTCAAGTGTTCGGGTGCAATCTATTTGACAACAGTTGCAACATACATGCTTGTAGTCAAGAGTGTTGCTCTATTTGGAGATGCTTTCTTGATCATCGTCTTTGCTTTCCAGATGCTTAGAACACATGATGGAAACATATTTGGTATACATAATTGTGATAGAACTCTACTTTCAAGAGACTGCAAATAAATATTTTGTTGGACATGCAAGTAGCACCATGTATGAGTATCCTCTTTGTACCTGTCTCAAACAACGCTAAGGTTGGGACTTTTTGAGGCTATAAAATGCACAAGCTTGCCAATGACTAGGATTAGGGAACCAACAATTCTGATTTTCCATTTATAGGAACAAATATTTTAGTTATGACTTCAACTTAGCAATATGCTCATGTACTAGTGATTACTTTCTACTTTCTGGATTCTAGCTTTCATCTACACATAATCATCTTGCAATTGCAATTTGGCATCCATAATTAAATAATGTGCAAGGTCAAGAAAAACAATCACATGTTGGTATACGTGTGTCGTTTCTTAACCAATTTAGCTAACGTGACACTAACTACCTTTATAATTTTTCAAGTCTTCTTTTCATTATGCTTGTTGTAACATTGGTATCAAAGCCTACAACTCAACACTAGGACCTAGATGCTATTTCTTTTGTTGTACTAATTTGAATGTTTGGTATTGACAGTCATGGGTCATGGGAAGAAAGCGAAAGAGAAGGTGTCAAAAAAACAACCCCCTGAACAAAAGAAACCAAAAGAATGGAAAGTCGTTGTTACCATAGACCCAGACACAACAATTGGAAAAATATTTGACACTGAGCCATTGGTTGAAGTGATCAAATAAATAAAAATCCAAAAGAAAAAGGACATGGATAAACCTTACAAAGATCATGAACCAAAAAAGAAATTCCCTCAATCAACTACCAAACCAAGGTCCTCAGTTGTTCGATATTTCCCATTTGGTTGTGGATGCAATGTTCCTATTCTCACTAAGGAAGCAATTACAGAGTACAATCGTGTCCATCCTACTATGACTGTAAACACAGGAACCTCGGATGAGGAAGAACCCGAAGAGGAGTAGACTCCTACTTGTAACCCAAGCTATGTATTGAACAATGAACTAGTACTTAATAAATATCATCTCGCTTTTGTAAAAGTTTCCTACTATAATTCATATTCAAGTAAAACAAATGTATTTTCACATTAGCTTTTATCCATAAACTCTTCACTTGTTGCTTGCTTTATCTAGAGTTCTTATAACTACTCATTCTCCAAAGACTCATGTTTCTCAATTCTTGTTTTCCTAGATGCATTTCAACCAGTCATGCATCTTGTCAAACAGTTCATCTGCATTGTGTATGCTTCCACCTTTTGCATATAAATGACACAATGATGAGTGATTTGAACCTGCTAAACAAAGTATTTCCAGTTGGCTAGTTTCAGTATTAAAGCTTTTCAAAATTGGTACCAGACGTTGATATATTTATTTATCCTATGGTCCATGGCATTTATTTTATTAAAGTAGAATTTCTACGTGGTTTCTCCAAATTTTTGATTGGCTCGCATATTTGTTACATTTGGTTTTTTGTTTTTTCATTAAGAAATTGTCATTGCAATGAGTCAGAAACAAAGGGACATAAACTTTTAGATCAGTTTCTAATTTTTTTTGTGTAAACGTGTCTCCCACAAGGTTCCTATGAGCAAGTGGCATTGCTCAAAGCAGGTCATGTGGCTTGTTTTAGCTACCACATTTTGCATATATGCACTCGATTATTTTTCCCTAGATGCATTTCAACTAGTGTTGCATTTGTCAAACAATTAGCTCCACTATCTATGCTTCCACATTTTTTATATAAATGATGCAATGATTCAAGTAATTTGAACCTGCTCAAGAGAATGGTATTGTACCATTAGTTTGCAAAATAGGCAATCTATAATCCTATTTGTACAATGGCAGCAAATCATTCTTCTAAGAAGATTTAGTTTGTTCATCATTACAAAAATGGAAGCATAGACATATTCTATGGACAAATTAGCAACTATTATGGCCATGGAGCAATAAGAAACTTTGCTACCCAAAAGTCTACAGACAAAATTGACAATGGTTTGCAAATTTTCCCCTCTTTCTTTGCAGGTTTCTGGTGAATTAGCATATTAAAATATATTTGATATTTTCAACTAGCTTGTTTTAATAGTGTTCAATACATTTGTTCTAGATTGTAGAAGAGAATGAAAGACTAGACAAATTTCATGGACAAATCAAAAACTTTTATGAGCATAGACCAAGAAGGAAACAACTTCATTGTGCAAAAGTCTACAAACACATCTGACAATGGTACAAAAAATTTCCTCTCTTGCTTTGCAACATTTTCCTGTACTAGCATATAAAATTACATTTGAAAATTTTAAGTTACCTGTTTTGATTGTTGTTTTCCATATGGCCTTTGTTTTCATGCAAATTAATGTCAATTGATATTTTCACGGGGAAGTTTTCTTCTCTTTATAGCTTTTTCCAATCCAATTTGTAGATTTTGTACATGCTTGAATTGTTGCAAGCACTTGTTTTTGTTTGAAAAGATATTTTAGAAGCTTTGGATCAATACATCTAAAAGTGGTGTCAAGCATGGAGGATTGAAGCTACTAGGATCAATCTTCAGACTAGCTTTGCACTTACTATGTCATATCATGCATTCTTTTTTAGAAGGTATAATTGTATAGAAATGCAAAAACTGTTAGCAGTAAAAATTCCAAAATAATGCTTTTCTTAGGATTGTACATTGCATGCATAATGAAGAGAGATTGTTTGCAAATTAGTCACTAATTTTTAACTTCCTACCATGTTATAGGTTACATTGCAACAAGCAACAATAGAGAAACTACGCAACACCTTCTACTTACAAGTTGTGTTTATAATTACTATATACCATTTCTTGACAATTTTGAGTATTGGGCATATGGATCGTCCATCTCAAACTATAATTCTTGTATATTAGGTCATATGTAATTAATGATTGCCTTGCTACACTTATGAATATTGCATCTTCCAATGCATGATGCTCTTGCAAGTAAATTTTTATTGCTAGTTACAAATTGATAAAGCAGGATTCCCTTGGATCTCACAAAGTTAGTGCTACTTACATGTTGATGAAGCAAAATCCTCTTTGTATGTATATATGTATGTATGTATGTATGTATGTATGTATGTATGTGTATATATATATATGTCAAATGCTTTTTTACTGGATCTTGTTTAACATGGATGTTGCACTTATTGCTAGTAGAATTTTGCTCAATTTGCAAGTAGTTATTTGCATGCAAGAATCATGTAAATACTTAGCATGTTGACCAAAAAATGTTCGCTACATCATTGTCACAAAAATAGAGAGAATTGCAAATACTCTTCGACAACCAAACTTTGACTATTATACATTTGCTAACTATTAGTCCCTCCCTTCCATTTATTGGTCATTTTCAAGTTGTTCTATTTCTTTTCCCAAATATATAGTCAAATGCACTGATAATAAAATTTTGATTTTGTTCTATAGGAACTACGGTGCATAGAAATTTTGAATTAAGTGATAATTTGACAGCTTCCACGTTACTGTTTTCATCAAGGTGAGTAATGAATGACCATGACTGTCTATATTGCAGCTCTTCAAAAATATGCATTGCATTC
This sequence comes from Sequoia sempervirens, assembly GCA_007258455.2. NCBI lineage: Eukaryota > Viridiplantae > Streptophyta > Pinopsida > Cupressales > Cupressaceae > Sequoia > Sequoia sempervirens. Next base: position 334,390 of record VDFB02253637.1, on the reverse strand, counting down.
CTAGACAACTTCAATACAAGTTTTGTTTTAGTCATATTCATTGACAATAAAATGTTGTGTTTTGTAGGGTCTACACTACATCTGCTATTACATGAAAGGATACTGTTACAACTTTGCAGACTTGTTGATCAAAGTGTGTAGTAGAATACTAAACTTATTTCTCTTTCACTTGCTTGCAAAAAAAGACAGATTCTATTTCATTGCATTCAACATTTTAATTTTCGCATATTGCTAAATAATCATTGTACTACTGAATAGTCTCAATACAACCTGTCTTTTAGTCAAGAAACCCTTGATTTGGCAATATGCTCACAAACAATCCACCAAAAAAACAAAAACTCTAGCTACAGCCAATTGTAGTGGAGACCTGCAAACCAAATACTAAACCACAATTTACATCAATTGATGAAGCTCTCCATGATGCACATTGTTTCCGAATTGATTCATTCAACTAAAAACTATGTGATTGCCTATTTGACACAATACATGTTTTGATTCACTATCGCTATTCACCAAATCAGCTATGCAATGGTCTTGTCGATCATTTCCTACATCGTCTTCACAATTGTTGCACTATAGCTTTAAGCTCCTATGAAAATGGCTTGCATCCAACAATGCTTAAGCAATTGCATGTTATAGATGACAAAAACACATACTTGCGTAGAATGGGGCTTTCAGCCATAGAGCATACTAACAATGGTGAAACTGGACTTTGGGGTGACACATTTTGTTTAAAATGGCTAGCACATTGGTTGGACATACCAATATGCATTTGACCCGTAAGGTACAAAACAAGGTACACGCATTTCAACAAGGATGCATGCAATCCTACAATATCAATTCTTTTCCACGATACAAATCTTGCTACTGGACACTTTGAGCTTGTGTTTTCATGACTAAACACACACAATTGCATTCAAAACATTCAACCACACTTGGAAAACACATATTGTAGTTTCGAGAACACTTGGACCACAATTGCAAATGTATTTGATACACTTGGACTTTGTAGGCCTGCTACATTTTCCACTACATGTGGCAAGAGCATGTTTCCTGCCACAACTTTTCTGATTGATGAACACTTTGATCCAATTGCTTCGCAATTATTCATGGCCCAATCATTAGCCAATGCATTTACAATAGAGAACAAGTATGTGTCAGCATGTTTTAGCTCATCTAAGCAGGGTGCCATGGCAAACAACAATCGTCTATTGCAATTGCAATCATTAGTTTCCAACATTGGAATACCGTATGTACAAAGTGGCCTTGAGGGGACTGAATTTTGCATATGATGGCTCTCACACATATTCCATGCAACAATAGACATATGGCAAGTAGCTCCATCGCCTAAATAAAAAACATACACAAATTGCAAAGAGCCAAAAAAGAGCTTTAATTTGATTTGCTTTGTAACCACTCAGATCATCACCACTACAAACCACTTCAACAAAAAAAAATTTGACTCATGACATGTATATTAACAATTTCAAACTTTTATTGCTCTATCTTTGTTGTTTTTAACTCTGTGGTTTCAGGTCCCTGTAAAACCTTTTTTTTCCTTTTCAAAAATAATTTCGTTTCTATTCAATATATGACAAATGATTTGAAAATTGCATCTAATCCTACACTTCAAGGCAACATAAGAGTTTCAAAAGCATTATGCACTTTCCAATTAGAAACTTGCACTACATTGCACCCCACTTCCGTGTACAATATTGCAAGAAACAATACAACTAGTTACATTTTAACAAGTTTAGATTATCAAAAAACATGAACTTTTCCCATCTAAAACCTACATGTTTGTAACTCACTATGATGTTTCAAAGCAACAATACATGGCATAGGTGAACAACGAATGGGCATGCCAAATGAACAAATAGCTATCAGAGATGCTCCAAACCAAACATGCAGATCTTTAGAACCTGATAATTTTACAACAAATACAAGTAGAGAATTGACACATAATCAGACAATGCATTGTCTAAAAGCAAACATTTCTTCAACAGAAGCCTGTCATTAAAATATTGCAACAACTATGCTCTCTCCCTCAATTGTAGCAACTACCCATATTGAAACTACAAATAACAAATGCAAATCTAGTCAAAATTTTGGCCATAGACAACCATTGCATTGTTTAAAAATAAAACAAATAGATGGAGCAAAACATGCACTAAATGATACAAGCAAATGTCTGCAATTGAAGACTTCTACACCAAACACAAAGACATAATTAACATCACAGTAGACATTGCACTCTCTAAAAGCTAAAATGAATAATGCAAAAATGTCACATACAAATATTGCATGAATAACAACTTCCACTTCCGTTCTAGCTACTAGCAACATCACAAGTAAAAAACAGTCCTCCAACACTAGTCCAAATCCAATCCACCAACAATCATTACATTCTTTGAAAAAGCAAATGCGGAGTCCACATACACAGTGCGCTTTGCATATGCCAAATCAAAATCAACTATGCAACACCAACCCAAACCTGTTGCATTAGCAATCATTACATTCTCTTAAAAAATAGATGTGGGCAGCAGGAAAACATCATGCTCCCCACATGCCAAATCTAAAATGTAAATTTTTTGCATCTTTTGTGCTCTGCAACACAATCACTAGCCAGCGAGCAACAAAATAAAAACACATCTACAAAAACCAACAAAATACAAAAATCCATTAACACATATTTGCAAAGCATAAATGACACACCTACACAACCATGTTCTCTTTGTGATATGCTTCATTTACAGCAAAAAATTTGCAAGTTTGATTATGCACTTGGTCAAGCTTTCTCTTTGCTTCCCATTCAAATCAATGAAAAAACATTAGTAGTCGGACAATCTATTTGTAAACAGTGTACAAAGGCTATTTTAGATGCAATGGTCACTTGTTTTGCTACACCTTGGAGTATAGGATGCAATGCACCAATAGATTTCATTCAATCCTTGACTTCTCTCAAAGAAAGACTTGTGTCTTTGCGCATTGCTTTTGCACAAATCAGACAACTAGGATATATGTGAGCATAGTATGGATTGCCTAGCACAATCATAAATGTTCTAGTAGATTTTGATAAAGTGCAACAAGCATTGCCTAGGCAACTAGATGAAAATACAATAGTCACAGTTAGAATGAAACAAAAACTACAATATGAGAAGCATATGCACAAGGAAATATTAGACCTACTCTTGTCATGAATGCTTTAACACTGTAAAAAACACCACTTTACAAAGAACAAGACATCTCCATAAATTTAAAGACTGGGAAGAGCAATTGGCAAAGAGAACAACAAAATTGCATACAAATACTAAAACAAAACGAAGTATGGACAATGACACATCTAAAGATGATCAAGAACCCGTAACTGAATCGGTTATACATTGGTTTAATGATGCACATTCAATTAGAGACCTTGACACAACCATCATTGAAATTGCACCATTAGAGGGGTTTAAACCTCTTGGCATTTTCCAAGACACATACATAGAGGAAATGAACTTCCCAAATTTGTTTTACGGTTCAACTCGGCCAACTGACGTTACTAAAAGCTTGGCATACCAAAAGATAGTAAAATGGGAGCTTATGCCTAAATACAATGACTTTGCAAGACACATACCAAATATTTTCTTCAAAGCCATTAAAATAATTATTCGGCAAGTATCTTCACTGGCATGGATTTGCATAAGAAAAATTAAATCAAAGAGTAAAAAATTAGTTGCAAAATATGTGCACAATCCAGCTACCCTGAAAAAAATATTACAATCTCCATTAGGTTATAGAACATTAAAAAGCATCTGCACCTCACCAGAATACCTAGAAAACACAAAAAAAAACATATTTGCAATGATAAGACAATTGGGACCTCCAACATTTTTTGTAACATTGACAAGTGCTTAGCACTTGTGGGAACCATTGTACAAAACTTTACAACAAATATTCATTCAGCAATAAAGCAATTGTAATGAAAGTATAGAAGATAGGAACCTGGAATTTGAAATCAAAAAGAACCCAATGCTTTGCAGCCAATACTTCAATCATAGAATCAATGCATTTCAAAAAATGATGCTAAAAAGCCATGAGCTCTTTGGAAAAGTCATGGACTATTCTTTTGTCATAGAATTCCAAATCTGAGGCAATGAACATGTTCATTTCTTGCTATGGATAAAAAATGCACCTGTATATGGTAATTGCTCGAATACTAAAATAGAAAGCTTTGTTGACAAGTACATTTCTTGTGACTCATCGCTACTTGATACAAATCTCGCCAAAATGTAAACGCACCATCATACAAAGACCCGTATGAAATACAAAAACTCAAGCTGCAGATTTAGTTTTCTGTTGCCTCCCATGAGAAAAAAAACAATATTAGAGCCATTTCCCATGCCTCAACCTGCAATCAAGGATAGAGCAAGAATTTTTTCAAGCAATTGGAAAACAAACACTACACAAAAGAGGTTTCATTTCAAAATTTCTTGGATTAATTGCAAGTGAATGAAACCGATTACATTGCAATGCTCCAATCAACATTGACACGCAAGATTATCATGCTAAAAAGAGAACCAACTGATATTTGGATAAATTCCTTTGCAAAGAAAGTACCAAGCCTATGGTATGCAAATATAGACACACAATTTATTTTAGATGCATATGTTGTTGCATCTTACTATAGTTCATCTATGACAAAACAAGACAAAACATTGTCTCTTGCATTTCGACAATTGCGGCAACAATGCACACATGCTTATGATGGGAAGATATAGTTCATGTGGAAACTTGGCAACGCATTGCTAAACTACCAAAAAATGTCTAGTCGTCAAGTTGCTCATATTGTTCTCTCATTGCCATCGCGTAGATGCTCAAGAAAAACTATTTTCATCAATATTGCACCACTAGAAAATAGAGTCTTCATGTTAAAAAGCCCTAAACTATTAGCAAAAGACCAAGATGATTCTAAAAGTATCATCTGTGCATTTGCAATAGAAAAATACACACATCGAACAAAAGCTCTTGACAACTTGTCACTAGCTGAATACATTGCCTTCTATTAAGGGAACTTAACAAAGCTCCAGAAAAGAGAAACTCTGTAGATCATTCGCTATGTAAGATACAATCCACACATTGACCTTGAGAATTATTGCAGAGAGAAACTTATGTTATATTTACCTTTCAAAACTAGTGAGCAAATCTTGCTTGTTGGATATGGAACATGGAGTGTAGTATTCAATGCTAAAAAATCACAAATTGCAAGAATCAAAAAAATTGTTCGCTGCACAAATTGCTCCTACATGGGGTGACATTGATGAAGCTGCTACAAAAGTTGACAATGATATGCGCCCAACAATAGACATTGCAAATGAAATTGATAAAATCAAACTGCAAAATGACAGAAAAATACGACATCATGAGCATCCTAAACCATATGAAAAATATAAAGGTCGTAGATTCGATTTGCAAGAAAATGTTTTTAGAAATAGCACATCCATTCCTCCTAAGCAACAAGGAATACTTCAATTTATGAAGACAATTGAACAAAGAACAACAATCAATACTAAAGGATGTACTAATGACAAAAAGACTAGCGCCCAATAAGCCTTTGTACTTGTTCTTGATAGGTGGAGCCGACACTGGAAAAACCTTCACAACTAAAGCCATTTTTGAAGCGATGATCTAATTCTACGATAAGCACTTGGACAGTGACCCACTCAAATAAAAAGGAATTGTTGTTGCTTCAACATGAAAAGCAACATTCAACATAGGTGGCACCACTACACATTCAATCTTCCATTACCACACAATTCTTCAAAAATGTTACCCCTAGATTCAAACACAACTGACACCTTAAGCAAAAAATTTGAGTGATTGCAAATTCTTCTTATTGATGAAGTCTCATTGATTGACTCAAAAATTCTTTGCAATATTGACAGAAGACTTCGTCAAATCAAACACACACCAACAAAACCATTTGGCAATATAGACATCATATTTTGTGGAGACTTCTACCAAACACAACCTATATGTGGTGTTTGGATATTCAAAGAACCAACAATAGACAAAGAGAAAATGTCATACACCTTTTGGATCGACAATGTGAAATGCTTTGAATTGTGCAGCGTAATGAGATAAACAAATCAACATTTCATTTATGTACTTAATCGTGCTAGAACTGCTCAACAAACTAATGAATACATTAGCTATTTGAATGCGATGTGCTACAAGACACCTCCCAATGATCCACGATTTCCATACTTGTTTCATAGAAATTTTGCAATTGATGAGCACAACAAAAAAATGCTAGACTGCTTACCCACAAACCTTTGCGTTCTAGAAGCGGTAGACAAACAAGATACAACCATTGATAGCATCCAGTTTCAACCAGACAAGTCATCTTTTCCTGCTACAATTTTTCTCAAATAAGACATTTTAGTTGAATTGATTGCTGATAACCTTGATACACAAGATGGACTTGTCAATGGTGCAAATAGCATTTTTAAAATGTATACAAGTGACCAAGAGGACATTGTTTGGATTCAATTCAATGACCCTATTGTTGGAAAATCATGGACACCCATAACAAGAATCATTAGAAAAGTTAGAACAGCTACAAAAATAGTCACGAGAGTACAATTCCCTTTGCAACTTGCCTATGCACAAACTATTCATAGAGCACAAGGTCTCACAATGGATGCACTTGCTTTTGATCCCTGTGAATTCTATCAACATGGTCTTGTTTACATTGCTCTATCACATGTAAGGAACATCGAGTAAATTACCTCATGCATAAATTGCAGGAACAAAATTTCAAAGTTTCAAAAAAAGTAAATAATGAAATGCAACGCCTCACGACCTTGGCACAATGGAAACTACAACACGGTCTTGCATCTCTTTGTTCAAGCCACTTCAACATATGCTCTTTGAATACACGTAGCTTTGCATTGCATGCCCAAGAAATAGCACATGACCATGATTTACTACAAGCAATCGTCCTTTGTTTCCAAGAAACGAGACAAAATGTCCTCAACCATGTCAATTTCCTTAATGAAACATGCAACTGCTATACTACGTTCAATATTCATGGTCTATTAACATGTTGCAAGAAAACAATTTCAATCCAAACCATCCAAACATTTGCAACAAAGTATATAGAATCAATAACCATTGACCTATTGCATCTAGGCACCGCTCTACACATCACAAATTTGTACTTGACACTGAACACACACATTCATGATCTATTTAATCTAATAGAAAACATTCTCAGCTCATTGCCACCTACCTCCAAATTGATTGTTGCTGGAAACTTCAACATTGACATGCTACAATCTACAAAAACACAAGAACTCCTTGAATTTATGCAACAACACAAACTGTCATTACTTGTTGACAAGCCAACAACAGATGCAAGAAGTCTATTGGACCACTTTTGGATACACAACATCGAAACTATTTTTGTCAACTTTGCTATACTAGATACATATTGGACATACCACTTTGCAATATCTCTTCACTTCTAGTTGTAGTCAAAACATGCTCAATTTTGTCAAACAAATTGTGAGACTATTGCAAAATTGTTTGCAAAGTACTAACAATGGTGCAGTTGCTAAAGGACAGTTTTGGCTTTGCATTTGTCATTTGAAATTTTCTTTCAATTCTCCAAAGATTGGAGACCAACCCAAATTAAAGTTGTTTAGCATTGACTCTATTCCTGAACACAAACTAATCAAACTATTCACAGAAAAAAAACCTCTAGCTTCATCGAGATGATCACCAAGCACACAACCAATAATCACTGCATTTGACCACATAAAGTATAAACATGCTTTTTTTGTCAAATCATTGACTGATCTCTACATGCATCTTGACAACTCAAGCTACAAGAGAGAAAATAGCTGACTCACTAAATCAGTTATGACATAATAAATTCATAATGGCTTCTTTGCTAATGGGTTTCCATCATGCTCATAACTACATAGCTTATTTTTCCACTGCTTTACTTGTGTAGATCAAAGCTTTGGTTATTGCATCTGGAAAGCAGCACCAATGATTCTGCTATAAATTTGGATAATTGTCCTCAAACAAGTATGTTACTATGCACTCGTACAACATTTCAAAGCTTTTCCTTACTGCAATGAGTAAAACTCATTGATTCACAAACTCTCACCATTCTAAGTTGCACGTGTTTTATCTACATTGCTACCAACAAATTATTGATATAGGAAGAGCCAAAAGTACTTACCACTGCATTCAGATCAAAGCTTTGGCTATTGTATCTGGAAAGCAACACCAATGATTCAGCTATAAATTTGGATAAATGTCCTCAAACAAGTATGTTACTATGCACCATTGTCTTCAAACAAGTATGTTACTATGCACCCCTACAACGTTTCAAAGCTTTTCCTTAGTGCAATGAGCAAAACTCATTGATTCACAAACTCTCACCATTCTAACCTGCATGTGTTTTATCTACACTGCTACCAACAAATTCTTGATACAGGAAGAGCCAAAAGTACTTACCACTACATTCTCAAACATGCCAATGCACCTATAAACGTATCCTTTGGATTGTCATTGCAGCTAATGAGAATATATGGAGCATTGATGTGATCACTTGGAAAAGTTTTGGATACACCAGAAGTCATGCACATATATATTGGATTTGTTCAAACTATGCTTTGAACAGTAAACAACTTTCTAAAATCACGCTATCAGCTAATTGGGCATGTTGTAGCATTATAGAGTTTAGAGTGCAGCGTTTGTGTCCTTGTCAGATCCATTTGTTTCGCTGATATGTGTGCAGTCATTTCATTTTAGAATATTGAACATTTCAATTAGTGTCCTTATCCTGATTGAAATTTGCAGAACCTTTACTTGCTACACATATACTATGAATATAGATTCTATTAGACTATATCAGTTGGGCGATGATCTTAGACGGCTACCTTAAGACATGGATTGTTAGGGAACAGTTAGGAGTTATTTATGCCATCTATTATTGATATGGATATTGTTTCTTACTATTCTCATAAGTGCCTATTTATTCTCGATCTAAGAGTTTTTTTGTATTTTACAATTGTTTGATGGTACATTTTTTACAACATTTTTGACATTTCTTTCCCATTTCTCTAAAGACTACACGTTGCATGTACTACCAGGGAAACATATTCCAAACACTGTAACTGATTCTCAATCCCATTGATGGCAGGCATGCCAAATTCATTTGCGAAATCAATATCTCAATTTGCATACTATCACTATTGCTCTAGTCTATTTATGCCCTTGACTAGTTGAAGATTCAAGACTCCAGCAACAAGACCCTCTTCAAACAGGTAGATGCCTTCCGCTTGACACCAACAAGCTTCAAAACCAGTTTACTTGCCACCAATGTTTTTCATTCAATTTTTTTTGTTTCATTCATTGCACAAATCTACCATTGCATGTACTGCCAGGAGCATTTGCAAGACAAGAATCCCGATTGTTGGACAACATAACATGGATCATTCAATGGTGGCAGAGAACCTACCCTCCAACAAACGAAAAATGAATGAAAATATGTATTGACATTCTTAATATCCTTTTCCCCTGAATTAGAATTATGCATTTGACATTAATGCTCATTAGCAATACCTGCTAACACTTGTCACTCAGTGATGTAGGAACCCCTGCCAATGATGCTACTTGCTCAAGCGACAACCAAGAACAAGAGAGGCAAGTATTCTATCACATTCTCAGGGCATGGAAAACATGTACTGACATCCTTGATATTGTTTTTTCATTGAAATAAAAATATGCATGACATTAATGTTCACTAGCAATGCCTTCTAACACTTGTTACTCAGTCATGTAGGCACCCCTCCAAATGATGATGTTTGTTCAAGTGACAGCCAAGAACAAAAGAGGCAAGTATTTTAACACATTTGTGCCATATGTAACTCGATTTTTATCATGGTCACTTGCTCATTCAATTTCCACCATTGCTGGTATTGTAATTTACAAAATGAAGACAGAACATGTTCAGCCATCAACCATACTTGATATTTGTACAAAGCAATCAGCTATAGCCTTTGAAGGTGATGTCCTAGTCATTTATGGCCCTGCTGCTACCAAAAAACCTGCAACCCAACCAAAAGTACCAATTCTTCATGTTGATTTGGTCGATAGCTATGGCCAATTGACAATAATAGCAAAAATTAACAATAGACTAATTGACATATTCTTGCCAAAAATTTTGCCTAATACAAGTATGCAAATCACAAACTTTGTAATTAAAAAAAAACAAAATAAGACAGAGATGTTGATTACTGTCTCCAGTTCACTCATAAAACAACCATACAAAGCATTAGCAAAGTCTACAAAGAACGTAGACTAATACTTGACACAACCATCTCAGAACTAATTCAAACAAAAGATAGCTATCCTATTGGATCATTTGGCGATATTGTTACTGCTCATTATCAAATGCCAATGCAACATGAACTACACGTCAGAGATGGAGACTCACACAACGATATGGCTACTGTAAGATGTTTTGCAATAATCTCAAACCTCACCCTATATCTTTTCCATCATGCATTTTGCTGACTATGACAATTGACACAATAGTACTTTATAGGTTATAGTACCTAGCAGCCATACAGAACCCTATGCCAGATTGCAAGTGATATTGGCATCAACAAAAAAGCCACTTGTACTATTCAAAAATATCATTCGCAGCAGACAAATAGGCTCAACAGTCATGCAAACAACACATTCCACCTTCATTGACAAGCTCAATGACGTATGTACAAAAACTTTCCTGGAATAATTGGTATCTTCCAACACATAGGTATCTAGCCTCACAATATTGTACACTTATTTTCGAAAGATTTAGATTATTTTAGACATAATGCAGTCTAGAGTGGTGCTCTGTTTGAAGATGCTTGCTTGATCATCTTATTTGCTTTCCAGATGCTTAGAACACATGATGGAACATTGCTTACACATTTAATTTGTTCTACACATGTTGCACCTCGAAGTTTCTAATTAATTTCATTCTATTTACATATCTAAACACATATTTACAACTTATATTTCTTTCATTTGACTTCAAAATAAGAGCTACAAAAAAAAGACACTTTTTTTTCACTCCAATATCAATAAACTGACTACTACTTGTTCCAAAGGAATCTAATTGTTGTAAAATGATAAGAACCTCTAGCATAATTATATAATACAATATACCATATATAGATTTCAAAATAACTATACTAAATTATTAATTTTCAAATTCATTACTATTTTGCTTCTAGTCTCCTATCGGCTTATTCCTTGAACATCCTATAGGTTCAAGTGCTAGTATAAAATACACACAAACGTCACATAGGCATGCAACCACCACATAGCTGTCATTTCAAATAGGTTTCTCTCTCTCTCTCTCTTTCTTTTCTTTTTTAATTTTAGGATACAAAGAATTTGGCCAACCAAAATAAAATTTTCATGGCTTACGAATACCTTCCAATAGTTTAGTGTACCAGATCTAACTCTTGTTCTTCATCCATACATCACCATGCCTCTCAAATGTATACAAATACATCTCAGCATTGATAATTTTCATTCATGTTTTGTCTATTGTACAACACTAATAATGGCTCCTTTGTAGACTCTTGACACCTTTAAATGATGTCATGCATGATAGAGTTGCACTATTAATTGGAAATGACTAATCTTTGTTATATACTATTCTAAACACAATACTTCTAACATCATACAGGTGTTTTAATGGCACCCTTTTATACTTCCAAATCATGGCCACACCTCATAGACCTGATGCTCTATCAAAGATGACTATCCAAAATATGTAGAAAACTTTGTGTGCTCAAGGTTTCAAATGTTGTTAGTAATGGTTGCACACCCCAAATGTTGCTTGCAATCGGCTCTTTGTTATGGCAAAAACCATTAGATCTAAAACTACCCACACTAAACAATACCAATAGCACATGAACACAACCCAAAATCACAAAACCAAAAATACCACTACCAAATCAATAGATCAAACCATGTGTTTTGATGTACATATGAATATTCTTGAACATCTAGAAAAACTATAAATCTAAAATATAATAGATCTGCAATTTGGAACAATGGAACACACAAATTTACAACATATGAGCACACATTTGGTGTCTTCATTTTTAAAGTGTTGGAAAAATTCTCCTACAAATCTCATATTTACCTATGCATAGATTCCACTGAAACAAAAAGTTAATTGCATAAAGAATGTGTCACCTCCTCTAGCTCGAAAGCAAGCTCTATTACCAAATGTAGGAATTCCAAGCTACAAATGTTAGTGTCACATAACCTTTATGAGATAAACTATGTTAAAATAGTATCTAGAATCCATAATCATAGTTATAACATCCTTTATTTGTCACTTGTTCCATTGAGCTAATTGTACACTGAAAAGCATTGTAAAAGTACATTTTCCTGAACTTCAGTTTGATACAAATCTATAGGACATCAGTTGTTTTTTAGCTGCAACTAGTCTTAATGATCGAGAAGTGTGTCTATATTCCTTGTTAATCGAAAATGAAATGTTTGTAGAGGTCTGCTTTTCCGTAATTTCTGTTTTGTTTCCAGCCTTGCTGCAAGTAACATATTTTGGTTGAATATTGATATTTTCTGTGCACGAATTCTAGATAGAAAAGCCTCTTGGCACATTATCTTCTTAAAAAGGCAAAGTTTTTCCAAATTGTATATAATCTATCATCCAGACACTACTAAGCCTTCTAATCAAATCTGCATTGCCATTCCAGGTAACTGGTGCCCTCAAACCAAAGAATGTTTACCTGCCATCATACGACCAGTGTGCATGACATGTGAACGAAGGGTTTTCCTCACAGAAGCATCAAACAGTGACATTCAATGCACAACATGTGCAACGACAACGAATTTTGAATACAAGCAATTTCTCCAATGCACAATTCAAACAACAAATGGAGATCTGGATTGTTCCCTGCACAAACAATTGCTAGAAAACAACTTCCCTCAACTTGCGGCAATACCCTTTCTAAATTACAAAAAAGACAAGTCCGCGGTAATGTTCATGCTACACAAATTTCAATTACAAGGAACATTTACGCTTACAATGGACAATTGCATCATAGCAATTGTCAAACAAAACAATGCTGTCACACCACCCAGCTAAAAAGGGATTTGCAGCTTGACACGGGTATTTATTCTGCACAAAATAATTACTTGACTATTACAGTTCATCTAGTTTCAATTTGGTTTGGTGAAATAAAAACATCTTTCTGGTGTCAGGAAATAGCAATGATGCCCTCTCTCTAGAATGGATTTGTCTCCATACAGATTGTTGTCTTTCTTTTTCGTGTTAAAGAATCTGTTTTGTTTCAGAGAAAATCTAAATCTGCATTTGGTCATTTGCACTGATGATTCCGAAAATGCTAAGGACACAACCACAAATTGGAAAGCTCTCCTTGATCACCAAGGCTAGAGATTCAAGCACTGCATTGCAAACGATGAAGACTCAAGCAACCTGTGCTTTGCAATTTTCTCACTGAACACTGAATCTAATTTAGTTATGTCGAGCTGAAGGAGCACCAAAGCACATTTGTCTAATGCTTTCTTGCCCAGCTATATGATTGCATCTATTGTAACATTTGACAAAACTATTCTCCATCTTCACATATAATGACTAAACAATTTTTGATAATTAATTACCTCCATAGTCCATAGCATCTTATTATATAACAAAGAACTTGTTTCCATGTAAATTTTCCTTCCGAATATGAATGTAAATTTTCCTTCCGAATATGAAGCTGATTGAAGATACAATTCTCTGTGCATTTGACATGTTTTTGATGATGAACTAGTCAAGATTAATGCTCAAATGTTTACTGTTTATTCTAGCATTAAGATTGTATGAATTGATCCCAATGTATTTGATGTTGAAGGAACATGTCATGTTTTATCTGAATTTCGTGGGTAGCTTACCTGTATTTCCATTCTGCAATTTCTAAAACAGCATCTCAAATGCATTGAGAAAATTTTGGAATATTGCATACAAGAAACATGTTCAACTGGAGGTGCAACTTCAGTTTCAGTACCTCCTTTAGAATTTGCATCTGGTTCAAGCACTTTTTCCCTCAATCCATACAGAGTTCTCAACCTTTTTTTCCCTTCCTTAAACATATATTCCATGTAAGCATAAACCATGCGTATTATATTTCTCTTGTTTGAGAGTTCTTCTCATAACCCGAATTTTGTTCTTCATTCTTATCAGTTTATCCATTTCTTTTACATCAAATTCTTTTGATTGCTGATCTAACTTGGAGAGAACGACCTTCTCAAACGCATCTTGCATTCCTATCATATCATTCAAATTTCATCTGCATTATCTGTCCTTTACCTTTGTATTATTCATAGCACTGTACAGCACCGCTCTTCATAACTTACACTATTTTTGCTGTTCAAACCATTGTTATCATGACCATCCTCTCTCTGAAATTGGTAGTTATGGCTCTTGGTCTCCATGTCCTTAAGCATAGAGGACTTACAGGACTGACTTCAGACATTGAGATTTTTCCCTTAGATGCTCTAGAACTAAGGCTTGCCATGACCTCTATCTTTGAGAAGCACTGTTAATATTATAATATAACCTTCAACTTTGGCCTTATCTGATGTGGATGACTCTGATGAAGGTGACTGCGATCTCCTCTGAGGCCATGTGTCTTTTGATAGTCCACACAACTGTTAAAAAATTAGCCAGTTTTCTATGACCAATGCTGTATCTCAGAAGAATATTGATAGTATTTAGGGAAGACACCATAAAGTTCCATGTTAAGGAGCCTTTTTCATGACTCGGAGTAATCCTTTTTCTGTCTGAAGAGTCCATATGTTTGTGTCTCAGGGCCCTAGGCTATAGCAGATTGCTTTCTGACTGCATTTATCTAAATGAATTCTGCATCTGGCGCCTTATTTACCAGCTGAGTGTCTCCTATTCATGCACCTACCTTTTCTTCTGGAAAATAAATCTTTTTCCAACCTTATAGTGGGAATCTTCCTCTTATAATTAGGTCCATTTGAAATTTGTTTTTGAACATTCCTTATTATCTTAGCCACTTTTTTGGGAACTTGTAGAATGGTTGGACAGAGTCACATTTACCAGCCGAAGCCTGCCTGGATAGGGAAAGCCATTAAATCAATCACTCGTTCATTTCCAATGGTCTGAATGATTAAAATAAATAGTAGGGACACACTAACATAAGTAATGGGAAAAGCATTCCTTCTAAAAGCTCGCTGAAATTGAATTTTTAGGTTTTGTAAAACAATACCCTATTGTTTTGCTATTTATACCAACAAGAAAATTAAATTCTGATCTTGGTAAAACTTGTTATGCACAGGAGACTGCTCATTCAAAAGATAATTGCTTGAGTGAGGCGAGGTTAAAGACTTTTAAAACTATGCCCTTATGTTTTGCGCTTCTTTTTTCTTCTGTTAACAAAAAAATTAAACAGCAAAAGTTAAACTTTTAAGGAAGTTCTAATGTTCTGTAAAACCCTGCACTTATATGTTGTTCTGTTCCTCTTGTTTTTATGCAAAAAGATAATTGAACTTAATAAGATTTATCTTCTACAATGTTTAGATTGGCACATAAGTTCTATGTCATGTGAACTTCAGTGTTTCTGAGAACCTTTCCTTTTTATTTTGCCTCTTTTCAATACCCATATTTTCAAGTGAGCTGCAAAAAGTGTAAAACTTCATGATATTTTCTAAAATAAGGAAAATTTTAGATTTAGTGAACTCTTGCCTTTCTGTTATGCTCTTATTTTATGCATCAGCAAGAACAGTGAACTTTTAGCTTATACATATTGAAGGTTCTTTTCATGTGCATATCTCCATTATTTTCAATGAATTTCATGTTTTATGGTTTAGAATCATTCAAGCCCTGTCAAATGCTTTGTTTGGTTGCCAAGCTTTTGGCCAACATTAATATAATATCTACATAACAATGAATAAACTGCAAAAACAAAAAGCAATGATCAAAGACCAACTACAAAATACTCATAATACTGTTTTTCCTACACTCAGACTTACAAAATACTCATAATACTATTTTTCCTACACTCAGACCTGCTTAATGATCAAAGACCAACTACAAAATACTCATAATACTATTTTTCCTACACTCAGACTTACAAAATACTCATAATACTGTTTTTCCTACACTCAGACTTACAAAATACTCATAATACTGTTTTTCCTACACTCAGACCTGCTTAAGGCAGGGACTCCAGCTCGTGCAGAGCCCTTGTTATTAGTAGCAACATGATCACTTCATAAATCCCATTGAAGTCTGAAAAAACATAATTAATTTTGGAAAATACTTTTGAAACAAATGATGCTGATTTTTATTTATTTTTTAAAATTTGAGATCCAATCTGGACTGTTGCATGGTTACCCTCCAGCTGTCATGTATCTGTATCAATTGCAGATTGGCTCCTCTCCAAAGTGGATAATATATGCAATGTGTTATCATTTCCAATGCACAATCTCTCCCAGACCCATTTCTTGTTATGTTTCCCTTGCTGTCAGCTTTCCTTGTCTATTATAGGTAGAGCTGAAAATGTAAAAATTACATAGTTTCCACTTGCTACTTTGAAATAAAATGATCTACCATCAAGTTCCATGTTAAGGAGCCTTTTTCATGACTCGGAGTAATCCATTTTCTGTCTGAAGAGTCCATATGTTTGTGTCTCAGGGCCCTAGGCTATAGCAGATTGCTTTCTGACTGCATTTATCCAAATGAATTCTGCATCTGGCGCCTTATTTACCAGCTGAGTGTCTCCTATTCATGCACCTACCGTTTCTTCTGGAAAATAAATCTTTTTCCAACTTTATAGTGGGAATCTTCCTCTTATAATCAGGTCCATTTGAAATTTGTTTTTGAACATTCCTTATTATCTCAGCCACTTTTTTGGGAACTTGTAGAATGGTTGGACAGTCACATTTACCAGCCGAAGCCTGCCTGGATAGGGAAAGCCATTCAATCAATCATTCGTTCATTTCCAATGGTCTGAATGATTAAAATAAATAGTAGGGACACACTAACATAAGTAATGGGAAAAGCATTCCTTCTAAAAGCTCGCTGAAATTGAATTTTTAGGTTTTGTAAAACAATACCCTATTGTTTTGCTATTTATACCAACAAGAAAATTAAATTCTGATCATGGTAAAACTTGTTATGCACAGGAGACTGCTCATTCAAAAAATAATTGCTTGAGTGAGGCGAGGTTAAAGACTTTTAAAACTATGCCCTTATGTTTTGCGCTTTTTTTTTCTTCTGTTAACAAAAAAATTGAACAGCAAAAATTAAACTTTTAAGGAAGTTCTGATGTTCTGTAAAACCCTGCACTTATATGTTGTTCTGTTCCTCTTGTTTTTATGCAAAAAGATAATTGAACTTAATAAGATTTATCTTCTACAATGTTTAGATTGGCACATAAGTTCTATGTCATGTGAACTTCAGTGTTTCTGAGAACCTTTCCTTTTTATTTTGCCTCTTTTCAATACCCATATTTTCAAGTGAGCTGCAAAAAGTGTAAATCTTCATGATATTTTCTAAAATAAGGAAAATTTAGATTTAGTGAACTCTTTCCTTTCTGTTATGCTCTTATTTTATGCATCAGCAAGAACAATGAACTTTTAGCTTATACATATTGAAGGTTCTTTTCATGTGCATATCTCCATTATTTTCAATGAATTTCATGTTTTATGGTTTAGAATCATTCAAGCCCTGTCAAATGCTTTGTTTGGTTGCCAAGCTTTTGGCCAACATTAATATAATATCTACATAACAATGAATAAACTGCAAAAACAAAAAGCAATGATCAAAGACCAACTACAAAATACTCATAATACTGTTTTTCCTACACTCAGACTTACAAAATACTCATAATACTGTTTTTCCTACACTCAGACCTGCTTAATGATCAAAGACCAACTACAAAATACTCATAATACTGTTTTTCCTACACTCAGACTTACAAAATACTCATAATACTGTTTTTCCTACACCCAGACTTACAAAATACTCATAATACTGTTTTTCCTACACTCAGACCTGCTTAAGGCAGGGACTCCAGCTCGCGCAGAGCCCTTGTTATTAGTAGCAACATGATCACTTCATAAATCCCATTGAAGTCTGAAAAAACATAATTAATTTTGGAAAATACTTTTGAAACAAATGATGCTGATTTTTATTTATTTTTTAAAATTTGAGATCCAATCTCGACTGTTGCATGGTTACCCTCAATCTGTCATGTATCTGTGTCAATTGCAGATTGGCTGCTCTCCAAAGTGGATAATATATGCAATGTGTTATCATTTCCAATGCACAATCTCTCCCAGACCCATTTCTTGTTATGTTTCCCTTGCTGTCAGCTTTCCTTGTCTATTATAGGTAGAGCTGAAAATGTAAAAATTACATAGTTTCCACTTGCTACTTTGAAATAAAATGATCTACCATCAAGTTCCATGTTAAGGAGCCTTTTTCATGACTCGGAGTAATCCTTTTTCTGTCTAAAGAGTCCATATGTTTGTGTCTCAGGGCCCTAGGCTATAGCAGATTGCTTTCTGACTGCATTTATCTAAATGAATTCTGCATTTGGCGCCTTATTTACCAGCTGAGTGTCTCCTATTCATGCACCTACCTTTTCTTCTGGAAAATAATTCTTTTTCCAACTTTATAGTGGGAATCTTCCTCTTATAATCAGGTCCATTTGAAGTTTGTTTTCGAACATTCCTTATTATCTCAGCCACTTTTTTGGGAACTTGTAGAATGGTTGGATAGAGTCACATTTACCAGCCGAAGCCCGCCTGGATAGGGAAAGCCATTCAATCAATCATTCGTTCATTTCCAATGGTCTGAATGATTAAAATAAATAGTAGGGTCACACTAACATAAGTAATGAGAAAAACATTCCTTCTAAAAGCTCGCTGAAATTGAATTTTGTAAAACAATACCCTATTCTTTTGCTATTTATACCAACAAGAAAATTAAATTCTGATCATGGTAAAACTTGTTATGCATAGGAGACTGCTCATTCAAAAAATAATTGCTTCAGTGAGGCGAGGTTAAAGACTTTTAAAACTATGCCCTTATGTTTTGCGCTTTTTTTTTCTTCTGTTAACAAAAAAATTCAACAGCAAAACTTAAAGTTTTAAGGAAGTTCTGATGTTCTGTAAAACCCCGCACTTATATGTTGTTCTGTTCCTCTTGATTTTATGCAAAAAGATAATTGAACTTAATAAGATTTATCTTCTACAATGTTTAGATTGGCACATAAGTTCTATGTCATGTGAACTTCAGTGTTTCTAAGAACCTTTCCTGTTTATTTTGCCTCTTTTCAATACCCATATTTTCAAGTGAGCTGCAAAAAGTGTAAATCTTCATGATATTTTCTAAAATAAGGAAAAATTTAGATTTAGTGAACTCTTGCCTTTCTGTTATGCTCTTATTTTATGCATCAGCAAGAACAATGAACTTTTAGCTTATACATATTGAAGGTTCTTTTCATGTGCATATCTCCATTATTTTCAATGAATTTCATGTTTTATGGTTTAGAATCATTCAAGCCCTGTCAAATGCTTTGTTTGGTTGCCAAGCTTTTGGCCAACATTAATATAATATCTACATAACAATGAATAAACTGTAAAAACAAAAAGCAATGATCAAAGACCAACTACAAAATACTCATAATACTGTTTTTCCTACACTCAGACTTACAAAATACTCATAATACTATTTTTCCTATGCCCAGACTTACAAAATACTCATAATACTGTTTTTCCTCCACTCAGACCTGCTTAAGGAAGGGACTCCAGCTCGCGTAGAGCCCTTGTTATTAGTAGCAACATGATCAATTCATAAATCCCATTGAAGTCTGAAAAAACACAATTAATTTTGGAAAATACTTTTGAAACAAATGATGCTGATTTTTATTTATTTTTTAAAATTTGAGATCCAATCTAGACTGTTGCATGGTTACCCTCCAGCTGTCATGTATCTGTGTCAATTGCAGATTGGCTCCTCTCCAAAGTGGATAATATATGCAATGTGTTATCATTTCCAATGAACAATCTCTCCCAGACGCATTTCTTGTTATGTTTCCCTTGCTGTCAGCTTTCCTTGTCTATTATAGGTAGAGCTGAAAATGTAAAATTTACATAGTTTCCACTTGCTACTTTGAAATAAAATGATCTACCATCAAGTTCCATGTTAAGGAGCCTTTTTCATGACTCGGAGTAATCCTTTTTCTGTCTGAAGAGTCCATATGTTTGTGTCTCAGGGCCCTAGGCTATAGCAGATTGCTTTCTGACTGCATTTATCCAAATGAATTCTGCATCAGGCGCCTTATTTACCAGCTGAGTGTCTCCTATTCATGCACCTACCTTTTCTTCTGGAAAATAAATCTTTTTAAAACTTTATAGTGGGAATCTTCCTCTTATAATCAGGTCCATTTGAAATTTGTTTTTGAACATTCCTTATTATCTTAGCCACTTTTTTGGGAACTTGTAGAATGGTTGGATAGAGTCACATTTACTAGCCGAAGCCTGCCTGGATAGGGAAAGCCATTCAATCAATCATTCGTTCATTTCCAATGGTTTTAATGATTAAAATAAATAGTAGGGACACACTAACATAAGTAATGGGAAAAGCATTCCTTCTAAAAGCTCGTTAAAATTGAATTTTTAGGTTTTGTAAAACAATACCCTATTGTTTTGCTATTTATACCAACAAGAAAATTAAATTCTGATCATGGTAAAACTTATAATGCACAGGAGACTGCTCATTCAAAAGATAATTGCTTGAGTGAGGCGAGGTTAAAGACTTTTAAAACTATGCCCTTATGTTTTGCACTTTTTTTTTCTTCTATTAACAAAAAAATTGAACAACAAAAGTTAAACTTTTAAGGAAGTTCTGATGTTCTATAAAACCCTGCACTTATATGTTGTTCTGTTCCTCTTGTTTTTATGCAAAAAGATAATTGAACTTAATAAGATTTATTTTCTACAATGTTTAGATTGGCACATAAGTTCTATGTCATGTGAACTTCAGTGTTTCTGAGAACCTTTCCTTTTTATTTTGCCTCTTTTCAATACCCATATTTTCAAGTGAGCTGCAAAAAGTGTAAATCTTCATGATATTTTCTAAAATAAGGAAAATTTTAGATTTAGTGAACTCTTGCCTTTCTGTTATGCTCTTATTTTATGCATCAGCAAGAACAGTGAACTTTTAGCTTATACATATTGAAGGTTCTTTTCATGTGCATATCTCCATTATTTTCAATGAATTTCATGTTTTATGGTTTAGAATCATTCAAGCCCTGTCAAATGCTTTGTTTGGTTGCCAAGCTTTTGGCCAACATTAATATAATATCTACATAAAAATGAATAAACTGCAAAAACAAAAAGCAATGATCAAAGACCAACTACAAAATACTCATAATACTGTTTTTCCTACACTCAGACTTACAAAATACTCATAATACTGTTTAGCCTACACTCAGACCTGCTTAATGATCAAAGACCAACTACAAAATACTCATAATACTATTTTTCCTACACTCAGACTTACAAAATACTCATTATACTATTTTTCCTACACTCAGACTTACAAAATACTCATAATACTGTTTTTACTACACTCAGACCTGCTTAAGGCAGGGACTCCAGCTCGCGCAGAGCCCTTGTTATTAGTAGCAACATGATCACTTCATAAATCCCATTGAAGTTTGAAAAAACATAATTACTTTTGGAAAATACTTTTGAAACAAATGATGCTGATTTTTAATTATTTTTTAAAATTTGAGATCCAATTTGGACTGTTGCATGGTTACCCTCCAGCTGTCATATATCTGTATCAATTGCAGATTGGCTCCTCTCCAAAGTGGATAATATATGCAATGTGTTATCATTTCCAATGCACAATCTCTCCTAGACCCATTTCTTGTTATGTTTCCCTTGCTGTCAGCTTTCCTTGTCTGTTATAGGTAGAGCTGAAAATGTAAAAATTACATAGTTTCCACTTGCTACTTTGAAATAAAATGATCTACCATCAAGTTCCATGTTAAGGAGCCTTTTTCATGACTCGGAGTAATCATTTTTCTGTCTGAAGAGTCCATATGTTTGTGTCTCAAGGCCCTAGGCTATAGCAGATTGCATTTATCCAAATGAATTCTGACTGCATTTATCCAAATGAATTCTGCATCTGGCGCCTTATTTACCAGCTGAGTGTCTCCTATTCATGCACCTACCGTTTCTTTGGAAAATAAATCTTTTTCCAACCTTATAGTGGGAATCTTCCTCTTATAATCAGGTCCATTTGAAATTTGTTTTTGAACATTCCTTATTATCTCAGCCACTTTTTTGGGAACTTGTAGAATGGTTGGATAGAGTCACATTTACCAGCCGAAGACTGCCTGGATAGGGAAAGCCATTCAATCAATCATTCGTTCATTTCCAATGGTCTGAATGATTAAAATAAATAGTAGGGACACACTAACATAAGTAATGGGAAAAGCATTCCTTCTAAAAGCTCGCTGAAATTGAATTTTTAGGTTTTGTAAAACAAGACTCTATTGTTTTGCTATTTATACCAACAAGAAAATTAAATTCTGATCATGGTAAAACTTGTTATGCACAAGAGACTGCTCATTGAAAAAATAATTGCTTGAGTTAGGCGAGGTTAAAGACTTTTAAAACTATGCCCTTATGTTTTGCACTTTTTTTTCTTCTATTAGCAAAAAAATTGAACGGCAAAAATTAAACTTTTAAGGAAGTTCTGATGTTATGTAAAAACTTGCACTTATATGTTGTTCTGTTCCTCTTGTTTTTATGCAAAAAGATAATTCAACTTAATAAGATTTGTCTTCTACAATGTTTAGATTGGCACAAAAGTTGTATGTCATGTGAACTTCAGTGTTTCTGAGAACCTTTCCCTTTTATTTTGCCGCTTTTCAATACCCATATTTTCAAGTGAGCTGCAAAAGTGTAAATCTTCATGATACTTTCTAAAATAAGAAAATTTTTAGATTTAGTGAACTCTTGCCTTTCTGTTATGCTTTTATTTTATGCATCAGCAAGAACAGTGAACTTTTAGCTTATACATATTGAAGGTTCTTTTCATGTGCATATCTCCATTATTTTCAATGAATTTCATGTTTTATGATTTAGAATCATTCAAGCCCTGTCAAATGCTTTGTTTGGTTGCCAAGCTTTTGGCCAACATTAATATAATATCTACATAACAATAAATAAACTGTAAAAACAAAAAGCAATGATCAAAGACCAACTACAAAATACTCATAATACTGTTTTTCCTACACTCAGACTTACAAAATACTCATAATACTGTTTTTCCTACACTCAGACCTGCTTAATGATCAAAGACCAACTACAAAATACTCATAATACTGTTTTTCCTACACTCAGACTTACAAAACACTCATTATACTATTTTTCCTACACTCAGACTTACAAAATACTCATAATACTGTTTTCCTACAATCAGACCTGCTTAAGGCAGGGACTCCAGCTCGCGCAGAGCCCTTGTTATTAGTAGCAACATGATCACTTCATAAATCCCATTGAAGTCTGAAAAAACATAATTAATTTTGGAAAATACTTTTGAAATAAATGATGCTGATTTTTTATTTATTTTTTAAAATTTGAGATCCAATCTGGACTGTTGCATGGTTACCCTCCAGCTGTCATGTATCTGTGTCAATTGCAGATTGGCTCCTCTCCAAAGTGGATAACATATGCAATGTGTTATCATTTCCAATGCACATCTCTCCCAGACCCATTTCTTGTTATGTTTCCCTTGCTGTCAGCTTTCCTTGTCTATTATAGGTAGAGCTGAAAATGTAAAAATTTCATAGTTTCCACTTGCTACTTTGAAATAAAATGATCTACCATCAAGTTCCATGTTAAGGAGCCTTTTTCATGACTCGGAGTAATCCTTTTTCTGTCTGAAGAGTCCAAATGTTTGTGTCTCAAGGCCCTTGGCTATAGCAGATTGCTTTCTGACTGCATTTATCCAAATGAATTCTGCATCTGGCGCCTTATTTACCAGCTGAGTGTCTCTATTCATGCACCTACCTTTTCTTCTGGAAAATAAATCTTTTTCCAACTTTATAGTGGGAATCTTCCTCTTATAATCAGGTCCATTTGAAATTTGTTTTTGAACATTCCTTATTATCTTAGCCACTTTTTTGGGAACTTGTAGAATGGTTGGACAGAGTCACATTTACCAGCCGAAGCCTGCCTGGATAGGGAAAGCCATTCAATCAATCATTCGTTCATTTCCAATGGTCTGAATGATTAAAATAAATAGTAGGGACACACTAACATAAGTAATGGGAAAAGCATTCCTTCTAAAAGCTCGCTGAAATTGAATTTTTAGGTTTTGTAAAACAATACCCTATTGTTTTGCTATTTATACCAACAAGAAAATTAAATTCTGATCATGGTAAAACTTGTTATGCACAGGAGACTGCTCATTCAAAAGATAATTGCTTGAGTGAGGCGAGGTTAAAGACTTTTAAAACTATGCCCTTATGTTTTGCGCTTTTTTTTTCTTCTGTTAACAAAAAAATTGAACAGCAAAAATTAAACTTTTAAGGAAGTTCTGATGTTCTGTAAAACCCTGCACTTATATGTTGTTCTGTTCCTCTTGTTTTTATGCAAAAAGATAATTGAACTTAATAAGATTTATCTTCTACAATGTTTAGATTGGCACATAAGTTCTATGTCATGTGAACTTCAGTGTTTCTGAGAACCTTTCCTTTTTATTTTGCCTCTTTTCAATACCCATATTTTCAAGTGAGCTGCAAAAAGTGTAAATCTTCATGATATTTTCTAAAATAAGGAAAATTTTAGATTTAGTGAACTCTTGCCTTTCTGTTATGCTCTTATTTTATGCATCAGCAAGAACAGTGAACTTTTAGCTTATACATATTGAAGGTTCTTTTCATGTGCATATCTCCATTATTTTCAATGAATTTCATGTTTTATGGTTTAGAATCATTCAAGCCCTGTCAAATGCTTTGTTTGGTTGCCAAGCTTTTGGCCAACATTAATATAATATCTACATAACAATGAATAAACTGCAAAAACAAAAAGCTGCAACCAACTACAAAATACTCATAATACTGTTTTTCCTACAATGATCAAAGACCAACTACAAAATACTCATAATACTGTTTTTCCTACACTCAGACTTACAAAATACTCATAATACTGTTTTTCCTACACTCAGACTTACAAAATACTCATAATACTGTTTTTCCTACACTCAGACCTGCTTAAGGCAGGGACTCCAGCTCGCGCAGAGCCCTTGTTATTAGTAGCAACATGATCACTTCATAAATCCCATTGAAGTCTGAAAAAACATAATTAATTTTGGAAAATACTTTTGAAACAAATGATGCTGATTTTTATTTATTTTTTAAAATTTGAGATCCAATCTGGACTGTTGCATGGTTACCCTCCAGCTGTCATGTATCTGTGTCAATTGCAGATTGGCTCCTCTCCAAAGTGGATAATATATGCAATGTGTTATCATTTCCAATGCACAATCTCTCCCAGACCCATTTCTTGTTATGTTTCCCTTGCTGTCAGCTTTCCTTGTCTATTATAGGTAGAGCTGAAAATGTAAAAATTACATAGTTTCCACTTGCTACTTTGAAATAAAATGATCTACCATCAAGTTCCATGTTAAGGAGCCTTTTTCATGACTCGGAGTAATCCTTTTTCTGTCTGAAGAGTCCATATGTTTGTGTCTCAGGGCCCTAGGCTATAGCAGATTGCTTTCTGACTGCATTTATCCAAATGAATTCTGCATCTGGCGCCTTATTTACCAGCTGAGTGTCTCCTATTCATGCACCTACCTTTTCTTCTGGAAAATAAATCTTTTTCCAACTTTATAGTGGGAATCTTCCTCTTATAATCAGGTCCATTTGAAATTTGTTTTTGAACATTCCTTATTATCTCAGCCACTTTTTTGGGAACTTGTAGAATGGTTGGACAGTCACATTTACCAGCCGAAGCCTGCCTGGATAGGGAAAGCCATTCAATCAATCATTCATTCATTTCCAATGGTCTGAATGATTAAAATAAATAGTAGGGACACACTAACATAAGTAATGGGAAAAGCATTCCTTCTAAAAGCTCGCTGAAATTGAATTTTTAGGTTTTGTAAAACAATACCCTATTGTTTTGCTATTTATACCAACAAGAAAATTAAATTCTGATCATGGTAAAACTTGTTATGCACAGGAGACTGCTCATTCAAAAAATAATTGCTTGAGTGAGGCGAGGTTAAAGACTTTTAAAACTATGCCCTTATGTTTTGCGCTTTTTTTTTCTTCTGTTAACAAAAAAATTGAACAGCAAAAATTAAACTTTTAAGGAAGTTCTGATGTTCTGTAAAACCCTGCACTTATATGTTGTTCTGTTCCTCTTGTTTTTATGCAAAAAGATAATTGAACTTAATAAGATTTATCTTCTACAATGTTTAGATTGGCACATAAGTTCTATGTCATGTGAACTTCAGTGTTTCTGAGAACCTTTCCTTTTTATTTTGCCTCTTTTCAATACCCATATTTTCAAGTGAGCTGCAAAAAGTGTAAATCTTCATGATATTTTCTAAAATAAGGAAAATTTTAGATTTAGTGAACTCTTGCCTTTCTGTTATGCTCTTATTTTATGCATCAGCAAGAACAGTGAACTTTTAGCTTATACATATTGAAGGTTCTTTTCATGTGCATATCTCCATTATTTTCAATGAATTTCATGTTTTATGGTTTAGAATCATTCAAGCCCTGTCAAATGCTTTGTTTGGTTGCCAAGCTTTTGGCCAACATTAATATAATATCTACATAACAATGAATAAACTGCAAAAACAAAAAGCAATGATCAAAGACCAACTACAAAATACTCATAATACTGTTTTTCCTACACTCAGACTTACAAAATACTCATAATACTGTTTTTCCTACACTCAGACCTGCTTAATGATCAAAGACCAACTACAAAATACTCATAATACTGTTTTTCCTACACTCAGACTTACAAAATACTCATAATACTGTTTTTCCTACACTCAGACCTGCTTAAGGCAGGGACTCCAGCTCGCGCAGAGCCCTTGTTATTAGTAGCAACATGATCACTTCATAAATCCCATTGAAGTCTGAAAAAACATAATTAATTTTGGAAAATACTTTTGAAACAAATGATGCTGATTTTTATTTATTTTTTAAAATTTGAGATCCAATCTGGACTGTTGCATGGTTACCCTCCAGCTGTCATGTATCTGTGTCAATTGCAGATTGGCTCCTCTCCAAAGTGGATAATATATGCAATGTGTTATCATTTCCAATGCACAATCTCTCCCAGACCCATTTCTTGTTATGTTTCCCTTGCTGTCAGCTTTCCTTGTCTATTATAGGTAGAGCTGAAAATGTAAAAATTACATAGTTTCCACTTGCTACTTTGAAATAAAATGATCTACCATCAAGACGATGTCGGAGGTCTCCATTTGACATGTACTCATAGATACCATATTTTGCTTTTCAATATGCTAACCAATGGATTTTACAAGATTCTTCTGGTGTAGTTTGGAATGGCATATCTACCTGCAATGAATCAGTAACATTTTTTGTAAGTTAGAAAAGAATAAATATATGTCTTCCTAATAAAAAAAATTCAGCTGAAAATGTAAAAATTACATAGTTTCCACTTGCTGCTTTGAAATAAAATGATCTACCATCAAAACGATGTCGCTTTTCAATACGCTAACCAATAAATTTTACGAATTTTACAAGATTCTTATGGGGTAGTTTGGAATGGCATATCTACCTGCAATGAATCACTAACTTTTTTGTAAGTTAGAAAAGAATAGATATATGTCTTCCATATAGAAAAATTCAGGTAACAGAGCCCTCTGATACACCTCAGTAGAGATCAACTCTGTGGCTCCCTGATGTGATTTTTCATGATCTGATTTTTCAGACAAAATTTTGACAGTCACTTTTAGAGACATTCAAGAGAGAAAAAAGGCCAAAGTGTGTGTTAGTTGTGGACAAAGAGAAACATACAGAATTCTTGGTTTGGAGTTTTCTGTCAAACCTGTTATGCTAGAGAAAAAAGGTCTTAAGAAATTTTGCAGCTAAAAAGTTTTTGATTTCAATTTCAGTAAGTTATGTTGTTTTTTTATTATAATTATAACGAGAGAAAACTAAATAATAGTGGAGTTAGAAATGTAGAGTACATTTTAATAGAAAATACTAATGAAGAAGAAACACCTCTAAAATATTTTTTTTTACTATCAACATATTATAACTTTGTAATGAAATATTCTATTTTAAAGCTTAATAAGCGTGTTATGTGATTTTTAGATAATGTAGAATCTATGTTTAGATAATGTAAAAGCTATGCAGGTCAGAGGCCTTCTTTTACCTGATGTTATCTTATATTTAGTTTCGTTACAATTAATCTCCATTCACATTATATGTGTGTAGGCGCCTGCACAAGTCTAAATCAATTATGAATGTATGTAAAAAAGAAAAACTCCAGTGAGCCTTTGAATGTTTTGGAGTTTTAACGTTTTGTTGCTCTGCCTTTCAAAACACGTTTATCTATTGCAGGTTTGTATATCGTCGATAGGCATATTTGCCAAACTGATCCTTTCTCAATATCATTTATAGTATGATTAAACATGGGCAACTGCCTCACAGAGGGCAAGATATGGAAGGAGAACCTACCACCAGTCGATGACAGAGTAGAGATCCAAGGAGAACCCATAATATATTATATTTACAATAATGTTTTTACAAATACATAGTATTTCTAATTTAATGAAAACTTAATTAATTAAATATATCTATAAAATTTTAAAAAATATTAATGTTTGCTTAAAATATACTAATGTCAAAATAATTTTTCAAAATACCATGCAGAAAAGATCCTTATGCTCTTAATTCAAATGTATTAACTCCATAAGAAACTAATAGTTAGGGAAAAGTCTAATTAGATGCAGCAGGTAGGAAAAAACCTAAACAACAAAGCAACAAGACGGCATACATGGCAGACAAACCATCCAAAAGACCAGAGTCTCTTCTCCATCTGATGCTGCTGATAGCTCAGTGAACTGTAATTGGCCGTACCTTGTTTGAGATCAGCTTGAAATGGGCTTGACTGACAACTCAGAGTTTGCCATGGTCCGGAGGGAAAAAGCATTTCCGCCCTCGCGAGGCACAAGCATTAGAGATGGGCAGCAAGCTCACCGTGGACAGTGCAGAGATTCAAGCAGAACCCTATTTAAAAAAACGACCATCAGAACAAAAGCCTATCAGCCAAAAATACTTAAAATATAAATTTACGATTGCTGTAACAATGCAACCATCCAAAATAATAAAAAAGCATATAACAATAAATATCCTTACCAGTGTGTTCTCTTTCCAATTCCACTCTGAAAAACAATAGCTTCCATGCATATTCATCACCCACTGAAACAAATTCACCAGAATTGTGTTGCTACTACGGCCAACAACAATAAAAATAAATTTTAAAATAACATGCTTATCACCAAAAACAATGGGAAAAAAGCAAAAGAAAACAGAGTAAAACACATGCACCTTCTCACCTGGTTGCTGCATTTTCGGAAATTTTCATCTTAAAAAATTAACAGTTCATTGCATCCCTTCTCTTAGTCGGTTAACAGGGCTCGGATTCCTCCTTTATTGAAAATTCTAGGGTTAGGATTCCTTATAA
Organism: Sequoia sempervirens; assembly: GCA_007258455.2. Lineage (NCBI taxonomy): Eukaryota > Viridiplantae > Streptophyta > Pinopsida > Cupressales > Cupressaceae > Sequoia > Sequoia sempervirens. The sequence goes on along the minus strand of VDFB02253637.1, from coordinate 304,558 downwards.
TTATAAAGGAAGTTTATTTTTTTGTTATAAAAATCTAGGTAGTTAAATTAAAATGATACAAATACAAATGAAGCACAAATTAATTTTGATTAGTTATCACAGTTTGGATCGGTAAATGCATAGTAAATGCAATACATTTTGGAATGGTAAATATGTATTAAATGTTTGAAAATTAAATAAGGAGAATTAGGCACTTGGTTTAGGTATAGATTAAATTTCTTGATGATATAAAGATTAATTATTTGTCATTTTAAGTTTAGAGCAATCATTTATTTATTTTGGGTTAAAAATGTATTATGCGATATTGATTCCATGTTCCATTGAATATATATTGTGTGGGATTGATTCTTTGTTCCATAACATTGACCTAAGACAGAAGATTACTCTAAAGTTCATAGATCAATCTAGCTAATTGTAGACTATTGGAAACTTTGTTGTCACTATTTCTAATATTTGATAATGTGTAAGGACTAGAGGTATTGAAAAATACCTTAGGGAGATCACTGAATCACATGGATCATCTTCTCTTAGGCCAACCCTCTTGATTAGACTAGTTTTACAATTGTTGATGAATATTGAAGACAATACTCTCAAGTATACAAGTGTCCTAGATGACTTTGATGCAAATTAAGATTCTTTTTACTATTCCAAAATGAAGCATTCCTAAAATGATTCTCCTTGTAATGCTTAGGATTCTTTTTTATCATTTATATGAATTAATATACATTGAATGTCTTTACATACCATAACATAACAATGAATTGCATAAATGTGTATTTAGTCAACTCATAATAATTAGTGAAATAGGCGAAGAGTTGACAAATTTAAACTTAATTTTATGGGGCAATTCCATGTGATGTGGGAGCGAACACACATGCCATAGGATAGATTGAGGACAAGGAAGCATACATATCAAAGTGGGGAATGAATGAATAATCATTGGTGCAAGGATGAACATAATAAATGGATGGTAATGGTGAATGTGTGTGAATAAATATTGATAGGGATAGAGGATAATGTTGAATGTGTGGAAGTATGTGTAGAAGGGGATGGATAAAAGATCTAGGAATGAGCTTAGCTTTGCAAAAAAGTGTCATTTGTCAATGTGTAATTGTATTAAGACATCCCATCAAAATAGGCTTAAGACTAAACAAGAATTAGCATGGTCATTAAGGAATTTAAAATTCTTGTAGAAAATCAAATGGATAAAAAAAAAGAAAAAGTATTAAGGTTAGATAAGGGACAAGAATATTAATCTAGAGGATATGATGCTTTTTACAGACATGCATGTCATTAATTGGGACAATTTGTAGGTGTAATACTTAAGAATAAAATCTATCAAACTATTTTGAGTACTTGAGGATCACAAAGTACAACCACATAACCAAGTCATTGATTAGTGCAAGGTCCAATAGGACCAATACTCAAAAGATAGTGCAACATGAGAGGATTTACATAAAATACAAAATTGGTTTCATAATTTACTTTTTAAATATATTATCACGACAAAGCTTGTTTAAGGGGGAAGGATGTAGTCCTTGTAATATATTTATTTAAATAATTCATATTCATGCTTTGTGATAACTTTGTTAGAGTTTGGTCAATTGTCACTATGTGATAGAATATAAGATTTTGTTTGGATTTTAGCATTTAATGTGAAGCACTGGTATGTCTCATTAACTAATTATGATTTAATTAATCATGTTTGGCTCTTGTTGAGGTTCACATGTAAATTTGTATTCCATTATTACTTTATGTTGTTTAACTATGATTATTGTTAAATATATTATGGGAGTAGTGTGTTTATGACTCTCTTTATTTTGTACGGTCATTTTATTGATGGAGGGATATTATTATGGGTAGGATGTTCTCATATTAGTGCAGTGACATGGAAAGAACGAAGGAAAAGTCAATGTAGTTTTCTTGTGTTGAACCATGGCAAGTCAATTAGTGTGAGTTGAAGTTGTTTAATGATTTCTAGTTGCTTGAATTATTTGACATAATATCATTATTCAGAGCATTCATTTAATTATGAATAAAATGTTACTTAATTTATAAATTAGAAGCATAACTTTGAATAGATTATCACTTTTTATCTCTTGAATATCATGATGTCCAATCTAGTTGGGAAATTTGGTGAGAGTTGTATTCTACTTTTTAGGTTTTCAATGTGTCATTTGTAAATACTAAGCCTTGTAAATTATTTTTAGTTTTGTAGATGATATAAATAATATATTATCTCCAAACATCATGAGGTGGGAAAAATTGGACTCCCATGTGAGGGTGGGGAAATTATTTATTTATTATTTGTTATTTATTATTTGAGATATTTGAATTATTATGTCTAAAGGCATTGAATAGGGATGTTACATTTAAAAGATCAAAATTGAGAGTTGTAGAGTGTCATCCAAGTTTGATGGTTATGACACAGATAATAAATACCTTCATGGAGTGCCCATATTTGGGGAAATGCTCAATTTGAATGTTATAATAGAACCTATGATGTGTAAGAGAGATGTAATATGTGTAAGTGAGATTGTTATTCTATGTTGTTGAGCATGACTATGGAAGTGTTAGATTTTTGCTATGGCTCATGGTTTTGACTCATATTTTTTATGCCACTTGGTGGTTTCTTATTTTTTTCCTTTTCAATAGATTGGAGGCATGAGATAGAGGCTTGGAAGGTTCTTTTATAAGTGCTCTTATCCTACCATTTACTATTATATGGATAAGTGATTATATTAGTGTATATCTTTTGTTGAAGTTAATACAAGCTTAGCTCTCTTTGGTGGTAGATTTGTTTCCAAAAGGATTTCTCCACATTAATCTAGTGTTACATGTTTTATATTTTCTGATGTATTGGATCATTAGTTTTATTGGCTTAATCAAATGATTTATCAAATTAAACCACTATTTTAGTAATATCTTCACTATGCCATTTACTTTGTTACTAAATATTACTCTTGAGCTACTTGAACCTAAGTTATTTGATCATTGATTAAATCATACCATAGAAGTCATAGGAATGTAAATTTTTACTTTTGTTATGTCATTGATTCTATGGCATGACTTGGTGCCTTATTTTTTTCTTGAAAATTTATTAACATATAAAATTATTAAGGCCTAACAAGGCATAAGACATAGTGAATCCTTTGGGCTAGTCCTTATTTATGGTATTGGTGGTAAAACCACATGGGATTTGGTAGAAAATTTAGTCATTAATATGTATTTATTGAGCTTACTTTTGTTTGGTACAATGAGAAGATGGAATTGTTATATTTGAAAAAACCCTAGGTTTAGGCATATTTTTTGGAATAGTTGTCTTGGAAACCCATCTACCATGGAAAGTGTTGGGAATAGGATGCCATTTGTAAGAATTGGCTATGAAGGTAGCCACTCAAGATATAGAGGCCTAATAGAAAGCACAAAAGAGAGAGAAATTAATATGACAAGAATAAACTGTATTCAATGTCAATAATATGAGATGCAATACAATACAATACAATGTACATAGGAGACCCCTTGGATATATAGCCAAGGTGAGAACATAGGAGGGCATAAGATTATGACAAGTGTCGTAATCTTATGACATGTGACAACTATGAAAAGTTATCACTCCACCTAAAGTGGAAAGGTGATAATGTGATAATCATGACAAAAGGTGGATCACCCACAAAAGGTGGAGATATAATCACATGATGTGTCCACAAAAGGTGGAAGTGATGTGGTAATGACATGTCAAATCCACCAAAAGTGGAAAATCTCCAACAACCTCCTATGTGGTCCCTAAGTAAACTTAACTAAGGTGTAATCATGACCTAGGACAAGGTACAAGACATTTAATTACACCAACACCATCTAATTACAATCCTAAACATTATTTCATGTATTTTCTAAGTCCTTGGAAAGTGTTCCCCAACACTAGGATTAGAAAGAGATTAAATTCAAATGAAATGAAAATGTAATTGATATTTGTAATTAATTCTCAACTATAGGAACATGTGGGGATGCCCAAGAAGAGCTCCTACAAAATAGAAGCACATGGGGTGCCCACATGGAAGGTGGAACCCACCTTGAGTTAAATTAACTGTTTGGAGAAAAGATAACACTTCAGTAATGCACATAAAGATCCTAGAAGTTAGGGATTGATTTAGTTTGAGTTACATGTTAGTTGACTTCAGTTGAGTTGAATTGCATGCTAATGACTTGAGTTGCATCACAAATAACAGGTGACTACTTTCAGTTAATAGGGGATGATTAATCATGCATGATATTTGCATGAATGGTGGAGAGATATGTTTTAGTTAAAAGAGATTGACTTGGACCCACCTTGGGTGCCCAAGTTGGCATCTTAGAGTTAACACTTTTGCATGATAAGATATTTTATAAGGTTGAGTTAAGTGGGCCCATTCTTGGGCGCCAACTTTGAGGAGAAGCTTACAAGATATCTTTGTAATCAATGTTGAGTTAGGACTTCAGTTTTGGATGCCCAAATTGATGAAGGACTTGGTTTGAAATTTTTTTCATGGAAGAACTCTACTTGCAAAGAATAGGTGTAGGTTTTGTGAGATAAGCTTTGTGCTTTGTAATTGACAACTCTTTGGAGTTTTCCAGGCTCATTATTGTTTATTTATTGCAGCAAGTTGAAGAGAGTTTTATTAGATTTTATTGTAGGTTGTGAAGAAGAATTGTTGAAGACAAAAGAAGCATCTCAAGCAAGGATTGATAAAGAATTATTGTACTCTTGTTCTAAGGTTAAATAATACAAGCACTATTGATTCTGGTGGTGGAGCTTTTTCTCGAAAAGGTTTCTCCACAGTATATGCTATGCCACTTCTATCTTATGGTCTTATTCTTCTACAATCTTTCGTCTACTTCTACAAATGGTAAAATGAATCTAAACAAATAATCATCCACAAAGAAAGTGTAACAAAGAAAACTTAATTAGATCTACAGTATAATAGTTTTACAAGTTTTAAAGCTACATAATTAACTCCATTTTCAACATTTGGTATCAGAGCTAATGGTTGGGTAGAGTTTGGAATGCCTTTGTCTTAAAAGTTTGAAGGTTTTTTGGCTGTAGTGGGAGCTTTTACAATTGTGTTATTGTTGATTTTGGAAAATAAGTTTGTTACAATGAGTTTTAATTCTCATTTAGATATTGAAAGATTCAATGGATCTAATTATGAGATGTGGAAACTAAAAGTGGAGGATCTCCTTGAAGAGAGAGATCAATGGTTAGTTGTTGGTAATGAGACAAATTCACCTACAACGATGTTAGATGAGGATTGGGCTAAGCTTGATAAGAAGGACAGAGGGACCATAATATTATGTCTTGTTGATGTTGTTCTCTTGAATGTTTCAGAAGAAACTACTGCATATAAATTGTGGAAGAGAATAGGTAATATTTATCAAACCAAAAGTCTTACTAATAAGTTGTATCTAAAAAGACAATTGTATTCTTTAAAGATGAAAGATGGTGATTCTATTGCAAATCATTTGAATTCTTTTAAATTTATTCTAAGTTAGTTAACATATGTAGATGTAAAGATAGAAGATGAAGATAAATACATTTTGTTACTTTGTTCTTTACTAGAATCTTGGGAAAATCTAATTATTTCTATCAGTGGTAGTGGTGTAGATCCGAAGATGGACAATATAATTCCTACTCTCCTATCAGAGGAGAGAGGAGGAAGTCTAAAATGGAAATCCAAGATGCCTTGTTTGTAAAAGGTAGGCTTGAGAAAAAGGAACCTAAGGGAGACAAGGAAGGGAAGGGTAAGTCTGAAGGACGAAGTAAGGTAAAGTGTTGGAACTATGGGAAATCAGGACATGTGAAGAAGGATCACAAGAACAAGAAAAAGAGTTTTGATTCTTCTACAGAGGAATCCTTGAATGATGGTAATCGTGCATTAATCATTTCATGTAAAAATGTTAGTGATGACTCTTTGCTTGATGTTAAAGAGTGATCTTCATGAAGATGATGGTAGTCATGATGCCATGTGTAGCTCGTACCATGGTTCAGTGGGAGTTGTTGGCAATAACATGGTTGCATCATTGATAAGGTTATCCTCATGTGATTGGGGATATGTTTTTTCTTGGTTTAGAGTGGTTCCTATTATGTCATGGTTTATTCTTGATACGCATTTAGAGTTTGGCATGGTACTTGTTCTCTTGAGACTAGGATGTTTATATATGTTATGATGCATGTGATCTCCTTGGAGGAAATGGTTAGATCATGTTGTCATGTTTATGTTCCCGATTAATGATTGGAGCTTTGACATTGATCTTGTGTAGTTCTCTTATGTATTGGGTGCATTAATCATTTGCTTGATTAATTCATGATAGTGCTATGTTGCATTTGGAGTTTGGCATAGATTGGTTGGTTATAGGTCCTCATGGATACTTGGAGAAATAGGTGAGGCTTGAGTTCTCTTATGGTAAGAGATATATGTTGGAATGGTTACTTGTAAGAAAATATTTTTCAACAGTAAAGACTGAGAAGCCTACACCTTGGTTGGACATGAGTTCAACACAGTTGACAGTTTCACATGCCTCCAAAGAGGTAGTTTGGTTACAGAGACTTGGGAAAGGTATTGGTTTTAATTACAAGTTAAACTTGAATGTGATAGACAAAATGCTATTTGTTTAGCCAAAAATCCTATATATCATACTCATACTAAGCATGTTGATGTTTAATATCACTTTGTGAGAGAAATGATTGAGAGTGGGAAGGTATTAATTGAGAAAATTGACACTTTGATTAATGCTACAAATTATCTTATGAAACTAGTTCCTACAGATAAGTTCTCTTGGTTTTGAGTATTAATAATTTGCTTGGAGCTTCATGATTATGTAGGTTGCATTTGAAGTTGGCATGGATTGATTAGTTGGTGCAAGAAGGAAATTGGCCTTGAGTCCTAAACTTGATTTATAATAATGATTCCTTGTTTAGAATAATTGCAATGTATAATGTCAAGTGGGAGAATGTTGGGAATAAGATGTCATTTAATTGCAATCCTAAACATTATTTCATGTATTTTCTAAGTCCTTGGAAAGTGTTCCCCAATGCTAGGATTAGAAAGAGATTAAATTCGAATGAAATAAACATGTAATTGACATTTGTAATTAATTCTAAATGATAGGAACATGTGGGGACGCCCAAGAAGAGCTCCTAAAAAATAGGAGCACATAAGGCGCCCACATGGAAGGTGGAAACCACCTTGAGTTAAGTACTTAACTATTTGGAGAAAAGATAACAATTCAGTAATTCATGTAAAGATCCTAGATGTTAGGGATTGATGTTTACATGCATGGAGTTCAATTTAGTTCAGTTCAGTTTAGTTCAATTTAGTTTAGTTTAGTTTAGTTTAGTTCAGTATCATTTCAATTCAGTTCAGTTCAGTTCAATTCAATTCAATTCAGTTCAGTTATGGTTCAGTTATCTTCAGTTGCAAGTAGTTAGTTTGAGTTGCATGTTAGTTGACTTCAATTGAATTGAATTGAATTGAATTGAATTGCATGCTAATGACTTGAGTTGCATGATAGATAACAAGTGACTACTTTTAGTTAACATGGGATGATCAATCATGCATGATATTTGCATGAATGGTGGAGATATATGTTTCAATTAACAAAGAGTGACTTGGACCCACCTTGGGCACCCAAGTTGGCATATTGGAGTTAACACTTTTTCATGATAATATATTTTATAAGGCTTAGTTAAGTGGGCCCATTCTTGGGCGCCAACTTTGAGGAGAAGCTTACAAGATATCTTTGTAATCAACGTTGAGTTAGGACTTCAGTTTTGGATGCCCAAATTGATGAAGGACTTAGTTTGAAATTGTTTTTCATGGAAGAACTCTACTTGCAAAGAATAGGCGTAGTTTTGTGAGATAAGCTTTGTGCTTTGTAATTGACAACTCTTTGGAGTTTTCAAGGCTCTATTGTCTATTTATTACAGCAAGTTGAAGAGAGTTTTATCAAATTTTATTGTAGGTTGTGAAGAAGAATTATTGAAGACAAAATAATCATCTCAAGCAAGGATTGATAAAGAATTATTGTAATCTTGTTCTAAGGTTAAATAATACAAGAATTATTGATTATGGTGGTGGAGTTTTTTCCCAAAAAGTTTTCTCCATGGTATATGTTGTGTCACTTCTATCTTCTGGTCTTATTTTTCTACAATATTCTATCTACTTCTACAAATGGTAAAATGAATCTAAATGAATAATCATCTACAAAGAATTTGTAACAAAGAACACTTAATTAGATCTATAGTATAATAGTTTTACAATTTTAAAAGCTACATAATTACCTCCATTTTCAACATTGAACTTTGCTATCAATTGTCTTGAATCCTTATGATCTTGCATAGTATCACACACAGAGTAGAGAGTCAATTTTAACAATATAAGTCTAGAGAAAATAGAAAAAATAATTCTTTTTATTTGAAAAGTGATAATAATGTGGTGCAAATCTAAAGAGGATTCATCTTTGGTTATAGTTTTTGTTCTCTATATGTGATGATATAAGTATGAATTAGGGATTAAATGGTCATTGAAGTCACACAAGTTCTTTCTCTATGGACTCATTTCTCATAAGTAAGTAGGAAATGAATTAGATATTAAGTTTTAATGTATCTGGTTGATAGTAATCTATGTTGATGCCCACATTCCATTTTTGGGTTTGCATTTGGAATTGTGATTGGTAGTTTGATTTAATGGTTTAAAACTTATTTTTACTATGGTGGATATCATTATTTTAAAAAAGTGTTAAATATTGGTCATGTAAGTAAACCTTGGAATGAGGCTCAATTTGTTCTATTAGTATTTCTTTAACCACATTGATTATGAAACATGAACATCTCACTATTGTAATGTATGAGGAACTTTTTGTTATTTATTGGGTCCCAAAACTATTACTTAATAATCTTTAAAATTCTTCTTACCTCTAAGGCTAGGTTCTTGTCATCAATAAGGTAAAATATGGGTTCATTAGTATATTTAGAAGGGTTAAATGCCAATTAATGAGAGTGGGTAGTCTCCTGCACTTTGGGATCAACTAAATCTGGGAGGGTATTTTGAGAGGTATCATTAATATAGTTTTGGTATAATAAGATTTAGCATGGGCCTACAACAATTAAAATTTTTAACCAATATACACTTGATGCTTATAATTTATCACTAGGTAAAGACAAACTAGCTACATAATACCTCTTATAGCTGATATGAGACCTTGCATATATGCACCTAAAATTAATGGTAATATTATAATCCCTTAAGATGACTTTACTTGACATTACATACATAGTGGTAATATGTGTGGATGTCAAAATCTGCATACAGTTAGCATTTTAAAACCAAAATAATCCTCAACATCCCTATGAGATAATGAAACATGTTAGATATGCTAAGTAAGATATTAAAACAACAAGAAAAACAAAATAAGCATACAAACAACATGAATCAACTTCATCTCATAGTGGATTGGTGTCACATGTGCTAGTGACCCTTTCCCAATCCTTGATCAAAGCTCAAGATGATGTAAATGCAATGGAAATGATGAGCAAGATGAGTTCTCAAATTCAAAGAGTAACCTTGCATAAAAGTTGTGGATGATTGTGGGGGATTTGCTTGAGGATGAAGCATCTATTTAAATATTTTCAAAATGCTAAGTATTGAAGAGAGACCAATGTGGGACAAAGATTGGACAAATGAGAGGAAGACACTTGTCAAGTGGTGAGTGGTCAATGGATGTGCAAGATTTGGGAAGAGTGCCCATGAGAGGGAGAATTTGAATTCAAATTTTGCAATAAATATTAGTTTGACCTTGGAAGGGGACATGTAAGAGACATGTAAGGCCTCATAAATGCTTTGTTGGGTGTACATGTCCACTTGGGGGGAGATTCAAACTTGGAGAATATTCTCCCTTTATGCAAAGTTGAAAATAAAGATTTTGATAAATCAATTAAATGCAATTTCATGTGCAAGTGGCCAAATCTAGAGAATGAAAGTGGGTGAGATTAGCATTAGATCAAGATTAAATAGCTAGGATGATGATTAGGATGAGTTTGACCTCTTTGACTTAGATATTTGATCTATTTAAATCAGAAAGGATGGAAATGCATTATGATGGATGTTTGATTTATTTGATTAAAAAGGTTGATGATAATGTTTATTTGATTTTAAATAAATGACCTTAGGAGATTAATGAGATTACCTAATGAATGGATGAAGGTGAACCTAATTAACTGAATGAGTGGATGCACGTGAAGCCTGATTTACTTGATGAATGCATAATGTTAATTTTTCATGTCTACATTTTGCCCCTCTTTGAAGCAATGTACTTGTTGTGTTGGTTCAAAGAATAAACTTGCCACGATCAAAATCAAAAAAATTCTAATTTTTCGGATGCCCCAGCGGAAAGAAGTACACTGGTACATTGCCCCCTCAAGAGATCGAGCGAAAAGATTTGATTTGAGGGCCGATCTCGTGATAAAGAGGTTCAAAATGGATGGTTATGGTTGATGATGCAAATGATATGGTTTTTTAAGATACTTAGAATAACAAATCTATATTATTCAAAACAACTTAAATGATGAGATGTTGTGATGATGGATGAGATGGATGATGTGATATGCGATGATTATGCAAGGGATGATTTATGTAGATGCTTAGACTAACATATCTATATTATGATGATGATGCAAATGTAATGCATGTGAAATGATTGATGTTTCCTATTATGTATGATATGAATGATATGTGGCATGCTAAGAGTTTTCTGGATGCAGGATGGATGCTTGATGGATGCATGATGGATGCAGGATGGATGGATGCGTGATGGATGCTTTGGTGATGATGATTGACTACTCATGATGCGATGTTAGTGCGGAAGTGAGATGATGACAAGAGGGTCCAGCAAGTCCATGTTCTGACGAGACTTTATTAGATATGATGATGATAATGATAGATGGATGATTTGCTTATCAAGGATTGGGATTTTAAAAGGGCTACTTACCTTATGTTTGATTACACACATAGATACGATGCATCAAGGTATAAAGAACCAGGATGGCATTGTACCTAGTGTGATGGACTTTGACTCGACAAGCAAATAGGAGTATTCTTGTTCACACTTGACATATGGAAACCTTGGTAGGATGTACCTAACAAAGCAATTATTTGCCAAGTTATTTTACAAGAATGTCCAACTAGCACAGCAAACAAAAGATAATGATTGTTGCCCCACTCCTATCTCTCTAAATCCTTTGTTTGGATATCATTGAGAGGTCCTTGGAATGAGTGCAACAAGATAAATGAAAACAAAAGATCAAGTACACAAACAAGCCAATGTTCTTCATACCTTCAGCTAAAGGGATTTGTTTTGATAGGATAAGAATCCAAAGTGATATCCAAAATGATGCCCATTGTCGGAATGATATATCCTAGGACATGCATTGTATAGGATGATGATGGTTTGATAAATTGATTGATAGGCTATTGATATAAGGTTGAATGAAATGTTTGTGATTGATCAAGAGTTTGATTTTGTTTTAGAGTTATGTTGTTTCGATTTAGATTTTATGATTGAAGTTTGTTTTTGCCAATTATTGTGATTGTTTCTATTTGTGTTGTTGAAGGATGAAGGTGATGATCTATTTATTATGGATGATTGATTATTGCGGGTGCAAGCGAGGTGAGACAGATGGATTTTTTCAAATATTTGGATGTTTTTGATGTTTTGAAATGTTTTGAGGTTGTTTTTGGTGTTTTTGAGATTTTACAAATGTTTTGATTTTTGAATTTTGTGATGTTTTTGGATTTTGTGAGATTTTTTTGAATGTTTTGGATTTTGATGTTTTTCAAATGTTTTTGGATTTTGATGTCTCAGGGGCTGATCAAAGATTAGCCTTGCCTACGTTTAAGCGACGACGTAGTTCAGATTCCAATGTTTTTGATGTTTTCTATTTTATGAATGTTTTTTTGGATTTTTCGATGTTTTGGATGTTTTTGGATTTTTGCATGATTTTTATGATTTGGATAAGGACATGTGTGATGATATCAGTGCTCTGTTTATGATTTTTGTTAAAAACCAAGCTATGGTTGATTGATCAGATCAAGGGATTCATGATGATGATAACATTGTTGAGGATACACAACAATGCAATGATAGTGTTATGCAACACAAGGATTGGGATGTTGATGGGATTGATGATGATGATAACATTGTTGAGGATGCACAACAATGCAAGGATAGTGTTAAGAAACACAAGGATTAGGGTGTATATCCCAAGATGATGGTGGATTGATTGGATTCGATTGATCAGGATTGTTGAAGCTTGATTTGGTACAAAAGTTGTTCGAATGATTTGATGTGATGTTTGAAGGATGTGCTAGATGTGACTGATAGTGATTGTTTGGATTGATGTTCGATGAAAGTTGAAGACTGATAAGGAATTGCTTCTCATCAAAATATGCCATGGGCTAGTGATTCGGATTTTGGATTGCAAATGCTTGACCAATTTGATTTCATGTTTTCCAATGTTCGGATCGCCACATAAGCTGGAGGATATAGACCAAGATTTATTCTCGAAGCAAGATGTACATATCTACCCCCATTGTCTAGCAATGTATGGAATGTGATGGGATGGATGCTTGGATAGGTGTATGGATGGATGGATAAGGTAAGTACGCAAAGGATGCCAAGGATTATCTTGCGATAAGATAAGGTGTTCAGATAAGGAATGCTCATTTGGATAATGCTTCAGATAACATTGGATAGGATAAGATCAATGAAAATGACCCATGTCAAGATGTTTACCGTATGCAAGTGTAAAGTGTGCCCCAAAATTTCATTAAGATCAAGATAACTTGGATGATGGATGTAGATGGATGAAAATGGATAAAAACAAATTTGGATAAATTGCTCATGGTGACTGAATTTATTATGGCTGAGATGGATGGAATGTTGGATTTATTATGGATGGGATGAGATGCTCTCAACTGAATTGGCACACATAGATGCTCGATTCTACACATGATGCCTATTTGCTAGGTTTTCACCATGGTCTTGCCCAAAGTGCCACCGAAGTGGTTTTCACTAGAGGACGATTTTTTTCTCTTTACTGTTTTCAATCCTTTTTCTGATTTTTTTGGATTTTATTTTTTTTATTTTTTCTGAAAGATTCATGCTGAATCATAAGGTGTTGCTGATGTAGATGCCCCTGTCATAATGTGCCATCGATATCCTGCTTGAAGAAGTTGCTTTGCTAATATATGTGCACTTGAATACAACTTTTGGGATTCTTGATCTGCTTTGTTGATACCGGAGTTAACTTTGTCTTTGTGTGCACATCACGATAGAGTGTCTTTTGAATCCTTATGATGAAGGGTTGTTGCCAATACATGGTTGATGTGAGAATTGGATATCATGTGTGGAGGCGTGGATGGAGTGTGTTTAGGGATATGAGATGGATTGGTTGACAGCTTGGAATCTTTGACTCTCCAAACTTGGGAAGATGAGCAATGATGGGTGGATACAAAAGTGTGTGTGGAATTAGGACCAACTGCTTGATATACTTTGTACGTCGCTTGAAAAGCCTGCTTTTTATTTTGCGGACATCCTTGATAGATACTTTTCCCTCTTTTATTTTGCCCCATAGTTTCTTTGACTAATGGAGTTTGATAGGGATGATCTTTCTTTGTACTCTTTGGTATCCAGTTGTATTTTATTTGTCCATTATGCTTCTCAACTTCTTTTGCTTTGATGATGTTCTTCGTAATTTGATTCAAATATTTCCTTTGATGTTGGTCCCAATTTGTGGATGGGGTGATGGGTGGATGAAGATTCATGGCGTGGCTGGTTGTAGTATTGGCAATGGTTTCACCATAAGGATTCTTTGTGCTCTCTATGTTGACATTTGCTTGAGACGAAGTTGCCCCCAGTATTGTGGAAGTAGTACCTTCATGCTTTGATTCTTCATGTTCCAAGAGCTCTTGTTTGATAAGTGTTTTCTGATAGATAACCATTGTAGATGACATTAGTTCGATTTGTTGCTCTGCTAACTCTAGAATATCTTGTTCTGTCTGACTTGTTTCCTTGAGCAAATAATGTTGGATATCTTTATTCATGATGTCCTCAATCTGAGTTTGGGACATATTTGATCCTAATGTTGACAGCTCTGTTTGATTGTAAGAACCAATAACTTGTTCCCTTTGTGCAATAATGTTAGGAATAAAAGGATCCTGTTCTGAATAATGATCATTTATGTTTCCATCCAAAGAAAGCATCTCATGGGTAGACGGAGGAGTATGTGCTAAATGGATATGATCATCTTGCATAGATAAGAGAGTTTCCATTAGATTATTGTATTAGTTTGAAGATACAAATTCTTGATCTTGGATGATTTTGGGGTTGCTTTCAAATGCAAACAATGATAAGAGCAAACTAAATAAGCATATGAAGAACATGAAGTAAATTATCTCATATTGGATTGGTGCTTCTATGGAAAGAAGCCCTTTCCCAACCCTTGATCAAGCTATTGCTAAATAATGAAATTGCTATGAATGTGATATGAAGATGGTGTGGGCAAAATCAGTTCTCAAGGAGAGTGACTTTGCAAGAGATTATGGAGTTGTGGAGGATTTGCTTGAGGATGAAGCATCTATTTAAATATTTTCAAAATGCTAAGTATTGAAGAGAGACCAATGTGGGACAAAGATTGGATAAATGAGAGGAAGACACTTGTCAAGTGGTGAGTGGTCAATGGATGTGCAAGATTTGGGAAGAGTGCCCATGAGAGGGAGAATTTGAATTCAAATTTTGCAATAAATGTTGAGTTTGACCTTGGAAGGGGACATGTAAGAGACATGTAAGGCCTCATAAATGCTCTGTTGGGTGTACATGTCCACTTGGGGGGAGATTCAAACTTGGAGAATATTCTCCCTTTATGCCAAGTTGAAAATAAAGATTTTGATAAATCAATTAAATGCAATTTCATGTGCAAGTGGCCAAATATAGAGAATGAAAGTGGGCGAGATTAGCATTAGATCAGGATTAATTAGCTAGGATGATGATTAGGATGAGTTTGACCTCTTTGACTTAGATATTTGATTTATTTAAATCAGAAAGGATAGAAATGCATTATGATGGATGTTTGATTTATTGGATTAAAAAGGTTGATGATAATGTTTATTTGATTTTAAATAAATGACCTTAGGAGATTAATGAGATTACCTAATGAATGGATGAAGGTGAACCTAATTAACTGAATGAGTGGATGCACGTGAAGCCTGATTTACTTGATGAATGCATAATGCTAATTTTGTGTGTCTACAATATGCAAACATGCATGACATGATTTTATGTAGATGTATCTATTTGGGTTTTCTTAAGATTGGTTCCTTAGGTTGTAACATTGAACCATGAACAACATGCATAGTCTAACCCACTCTTAATCTAATCCTACTTTTAACAAGGATGGATTTTTTTTAAAAGATGGATGTTTATTCCTTCACCAATATGAACTAGTGCATACTCCATTGGGAAACATAGTTATGAACAATTAAAAGGAAATAAATATATTTTACAAAGTATTAAGAAAAACATACTTCATTTACATGATAATCAAACATTACATCATATGTAATGAAAATACTTAATAATCCATCTCAAAACTATAATAACCCATATGCAACAAAGTAAAGATAATTAAAAATAATTTTTAATGCATTAGAAGTTGTCACTCTTCATCTAACCCTGATTACAATTACAAATAAATGTTGTGAGAGAAAATGCACAACTACAACTATACATTCCCTTGAATCATTAAAAACTGCCATGGATACATAACATTACATGGAGATGTGCATTTATAAACCATTCACAAGATGTATTGTTTCATTTGTAGCTTATAATGGAAACATTTGATTCCATAGAATCAATTGTAGATCTTACTAGACTAGAAAATTAGCTTAGCGACCAATTGCTTGAATGGATGACAAATTGGTATTTATAGGTCTACATTTTAGGCACCTATTTTACATGTGAGAACCTTGGGATTTTAGGAAATCATGTATGACATAAGGAAATTATGCAAACACTTCTCTATCCTAAATATAAAACTTGCTAAACTAATCTAGATAATAAAAAACATGACCTACTTAAAAGAATTAGATAAAAATAATATGCTAATCATAATAAATTTTCATCAAAAAATAGATCCAATACATTATATATATATATACAAACTCTCCATCTAACAAACATTTATTGCTAAACATACTAACCAATGTGTCATGTTCCCTTTTTCCTTGAAGAAAGTTTTCTATTTGAAAGGTGGTATTTATAAATACATCAAGAGTGGGTGGAATTCATTTACATAGAGTAACTACAACCCTAAATCAAGCTAACAACTTATATAAGTGGTGAGACGATTGTCACTAGATAGAAAAAGGTATTTTGTAGCTTAAGTAAATAATATGATAACTCCCATGATTCAATCATTTGCATAGAATCCATCTCTACTGGTGCTATGGAATTGATAATTTTCTATATAGTGGAGTTAACTTTTTTACATCTCGCCACTTCACTAAAGACTATTGATTAAGTGAGATACTTTTGCAATTACCATTCACCATTCAATTAGCTCCTAATTTGGGGGTGAATCATCAAATAGTTTCTTTTAAAAAATGCTCTAAATCATTCTCCCCTTATTTTCAAAATTTTTGAACCTCTTGGTTTAAAGCTAATTTATTTGAAAATAACTTCAAGAAATTTAACACACTAATAAACTTAAGAACTCTACTACATTAAACATCTAGGTAGGAGTTTGGATTGGATGGTGAAATCATCCTTTTGACTTGAAGAAGCAAGCCACTATGTTCCCTTCCACCAAATTAGATAATCTATGAATTATGACATTTTTTCTTCTTTTTCTTTTATCTGCTTGTTCGATAAAAATACTCCTCTGCTAATTGGTTCTCTTTCTCTTTTTCTAGCTCCTTGAAGGATTAGCGGTCCTCCTCCACTAAAAATTATCATAGCTCTTTTCATCAATTATACCACCCTTTATTGCACTTGCACATAACCCATTAAAAATATTATTTTTCATATGATTTTCCTTATTCTCTATATTATGACATTTAAGCATGCTTTCAAATTCATCTTTTATAGGGAGGTCTTTTTTTCCTAGCTCTACATTATGTTATTCACAATAAAACCATTTTTTATTGTCCTCCTTTGCTACAAAAAAAATTTATGTTTTTTCTTCTTCCCCTTATCACTCTAGTTCCCTTTCCAAGAAAGTGATGATATTGTACTCCATTTTCATCAAACATGAGATTATCTATACATTCTTCTAGCTCAAAATATTCCTCTAACTACTTTTGGTTTTTTTTTCTCTAAAACCCAATAGGAATTCCTCATGAATGGGTCTCTCAAAGATATCCATCTTGTTATAACTTCTCTCATATGGATTGACAATGTCTTGGGCCTCCTTATGTGATAGGTTGCATTTCTCTTCGTTATAGTATTATCCTTCTTCATGCCTAATACAACTCAACAACTTCACCCTTCTCATCATCTTTCCATTCATTCCATTCATCTATCTCGGTCTCTAAAACTCTTGGAAGATCACATTTAAGTGTTTTCTATCCACTATTTTTTTCCCAAATCTTCAAGGGATTTAATAATTCCCTCTTCTAATAGTGTTATCCCTTGGTTAGTCCTTGACTTTATGTCTTTCCTTTTTGAATATATATCTTTCTTAGAAGGTGATTATTTATCCTCGCCATTATTTTTTACCTCATCACAACTCGTTAATGTCTTTGAAGAGTATTTTGTTTACTTTTCCTTCTTACTATTTCATGCTTCATATTCCTCTGACATCTACCATAACTCCTCCAACCCATACTCTAACTTGTGTAGCTCATTTTATTGTCTTATATTTGTTTCTATCTAATCCTTTTCCTTATTCTTTCTTCTAAATTGGTTATCATCTTTTTCACATAATTATAAAAAATCCTTATTTGCATGCACAACTAATAACTAAAAGCACAAAGTTACAATTCTAAACTATTAAATTTTTTTAAAATTTTCTACTAGAACTCAAGCTATTTCATGCATGACAATAGTCTTTGCTAGACCATATCACTAATGGTGCACTATTATATTTTGGTCTATGCAACCTTTATTTTTTCCTATATGGCATCTTATTTTCTTCATTCAATGCTAACATCTTTTATTTTATGTATAAGCTCCCTTTATTTAAATAGGGATACCACTTCCCTTCACTCACTTGCCACACATGCTTCTAAATTTGGCTTCACCTCATATAAACATATTATGCTAGTACCCCTTTTCCATTCTACACAAGTATCAAATCCATTCAATCTGCATGTACCACCATAACATAATAACTACTCTTTGTATTTTCCCATGCCACTCTCTAGCATTCTTTCAACTATGAAATCTTACCATAATGTTTTGTGCCATATCTCTGTATGTTGGTCTCCATCTATATTTGTGCTCAACCTCACAAACTAAAATCATTTCCTTGCTTACATCATTTTACTTTTTCTATTTCAATTCATATTGTATCATTCACACACTATGTGAAACATTGTTAGTCTTCTAAATTACACATGAGCCTTTCCTTAATGTCAACCTTGTTCCACTAACAAGTCTTGACACTTTTTTATTCCTTACACAACCTTCATACCACTATCTATCATAAAAATAATAGGCATAGACACAAGGAAAAATTACTCTTATACCAAATTGAAGCAAATAATTCTATATCCTTAATTTGAAACTTGCTAGAATAATCTAGATACAAAATTATGCAAACATTGACTAAAATAAATTAGAAAGAATATACAACTCACATTACTAACCATTAAAATTATAGCAATTGCATAAGATCCGCATAACATAGTTGTATACACACAAAGAATCCATCTAACAAATATGCATTGTTGAGGATACTTAGTATAAAATTTCCCAATAGGTTGCAACCAATATGTCACATTCCCCTTTTCCTTTAAATTTTTTTCTATTTGGAAGGAGTTATCCATATAATACATCAAGAGCCAAGGGAATATGTTTTCATAGGGTAACCACCACCCTAAATTAGGGTAGATACCAGTATAAGCAATAGGAAAACTATCAAGTTAGATGGAAAGAGGATTTGTGTAGCTAAAGAAAATAACCCATTAACTGCCATGATCTAATTATTTGCATAAAATCTATTTCTAATAGGTGTTATGGAATTGTCTATTTACTATTGCAGTGGAGTTTTAAATTCCCTTTTTTTAACAACTCACAATTTCACTAAAGACTCCTAGCTGAGTGAGACACTTTTTTAGTTGTCACTCACTATTCAATTAGCCTATAATTTGGTGGTGAACCATTGGTTCTAGTTTCTTTTATGGAATATTCTCTACATCAAGAAACCTTCCTCTTTTGATCATGGCCATCCTACATGTTAATGGCACCACTAGGTTTTTGGTGTGTAGGCTAAGGAAGAGCCTGCAAAATATATTGGAATATGGCTAGGAGATGGCATGAGGACCATTGAGGTTAGAAATCATAACTGCTATGTAAATGGAACCATGGGTCACCTTTATATTTTTCCATCACTAAAGGTACATCTAAATCTATTCCCTTAAGATTAAATAATATTTTATAAGTGGGAAGATATGATTGTATAGTTACAAGATAAAATTGGATAAATAATGGTTTCTTGGGTTGTGTAGGAAAGTAGATGGAAGTGAATAATGAAAAAAAAGAGCTTTGGAGTTTGGGGATTGGGGTTTAGGTATACCTCATAACTCTTACCACTATTGGGGATGAAGGATTAGGGATCGGGTGTATGGAATGCTTCATGATTATAGTAAACAAATAAGGGTATCTATCTATCTCTAACTCTAAATAGATATATGAAGAAATTTTAACATAGGTTAGGTTAAAAAAAATTGAGCATGAAGATTGCAAGAGCAACCTAAACCATAATTAACCTATGCTACCTAAAACACAAGAAACACTCAAATTAGGCATGAGAGTTAACAAGACATGATGAAAACATAAAAGATCTCACCAAATAAACCCTAGTTGAACAATGGTATGGCTATTGTGTTCAAATATGTTGATATGTGAGTGCTCTTTCTTGTAGCATGTGGCTATATTTTAAGATGCTATCATATGGCTTAGGATGGTATCCAATTTATATATTTTTGGCTATAAAATTGGATGGTTAGGATTAAAAGATGAGATCAATGACTCATAATGGGTGAGATTCATGGGAATATGAGAGGAAAACAAGTGTCCTCATTTGGCTGGAGAAATTAGAGGGGGATGGATTGATGATATAATCAAGGGTGGAGATTCTCCTTTGGAAGATTGGGTGGACAAGATTGAATGGGTACTTTGGAATACCCTCAAAGGATGGGAAAGTCCTTTGACCCATGTGAAATGGTACCAAGACCATGTCATGGGTATAAAGGCCCATGTCTTGTGTATAAAAGACCTATGCCTTTGTATACAGTGGAGTATGATGGGTATTTGAATGGATTTTACTAGGATATAGTTGTGCAAGTGGGGAATTAAGAGGTTAATTGATTTTATCTTTCTTAGTAGAAAGTAGAGGAAATAGGCAATTTTATGAATAATATATTTATTTAATTTTTGGGGTGACGATAGGGAACATAGGTAAATAAATAATTAGATTTATTTTCCTAAAGAGGACTATAAGAGAGGAATGATTAAATGGTTTAGGTTAGAAATATGTGTAGGTGAATAGTGATGAATAGTGGGTGAATAATAATTTTATTAATATTATTTAATTAATAAGGGGGTAAAAACTAGATAATTAATTACGGATGGTTTCGGGTTTGGTGTTGTAGGAGGGTACGTGGATGATGGCATATGCTTGGTTGGCGTAGTCAGGACAGTTGGCGACAATAGACATTTATGAAATGTTACTATTAAAAGAATGGGAGAAGACCTATGGTTTCAACATTAATGGTATGTCCGGAGGACAACCTTGAAGGATGTTATGGGACATCGGTGGCTATGCCAATGGGATGACCACACAGTTTGTGGGTGGTGCGGCCATCTTTTTAAAGGTTGGTGCTTCTCATTATCACCATTAGAGATGATGGAAACTCTAATGTGCATCCATTCCTCAAGGAAGCTATGGGAATTCTTTAGGAAAATCAGCTATGGTCGTTTGAAATCGATGTTTAAGGTTTGGGATGAGCTAGTGTTGGGGGCTGTCAAATTATTTCTGGGGGAGGAGTTTATGATAATGGTAGAGTGTTGGAGGATGAATGCAGATATTGCGACCCGTTTCCTTGTTGTGCTTCTAGATTTTGAGGTTCCGAAAGCAATGGTACTACTGATTGTTCGCAAATTGGTGTGGGAGAATCTATTGGAAGGAGCCATGGGTATGGTGATTGTTGCGGAATTAGGTGTGGGGCTTCCTCTAACCAGAGACATGCATCGAGGCTTGATACCAGGAGTGAGGATAAAACACTACCCCTTCCTTCTAGACATTAAGGGAGAAGCCCTATTGAAGCATCAAGAACGGGCATGGTGTGACTTAATTTTACTGAAACATTATTTGTACTTGGAGCCATCAGGTGGCGTGGACTGGCACAATTTTTTTTGAGAATTTATAGTTATTGATGGAGTCATGTCAGTTGGTTAATTGTCAATGGTGGGATGGTTTTAGTTTTGAGTCAGTGTCCTTGTTTTTTGCAGGGGTGGTGGGGCACAGTTTGTTCTATTGGTTTTTTTCAAGGGTGGTGGTGCATGGTTTGTTGTCTGGTTGGGGGCGGGTTGGGTGATGGGTATGTTTTGTTGAGAAAAAAGTTACTAGTTTGGGGTGGTTTGTGGGTGGTTCTGGTTGAGGGTTTCTATGTCATGGCATGAAGGTGGAATGATCAATGTAAAATCTTTTTTTAGAAATCAATACAAATATATTTACCTATAAAAAAAAAACTAGAATAATTAATTGAATACTTAGGGTTATAGTCAATCACTTATAGAATAACTAGTTGTGTGATTCAATGATGAATAATTTTAGATGTCTACACATTCCTTAAGGCATGTAAATTGGGGAATTCTAAAATCATGGTCCTAGAACTAGTAGAATTTGGAAAATAAATGACTAAATTCTACTAATTTTTTGCAACACAACTATAAATGACTAAATAAATGACTAATTTGATCATTGGGTAAAAGCACAACTAAATGTGGGTGGTAGGGAGGGTGCCCCTCATCAAGGTGGAGGGGACGTGGCATTTGTGCCCTGGTGTCAGGAGATGTGGGGTCTTGGGTTGAGGTGGGTGGATTATCTGGTGTCAATGGTGGTTTGGAGTGGTCTTTCCATCATTATTAATGGCAATGATGGTATGGTAAGTTTGTTTGTCCTGAGGACAACTAGTTTGTATTTTGCATTATGTTCAGTCCTTTAGGCTAGCCTTGACATGTTTGGAGGAGCCTTATTTTGGGAGGTGGCGATTGATCCGTACTTGGCATTAATCCAAGTCGAGTTGGCTTTTTGACCAATAAAGGTGGATTTTCTTTTCATTTTGTAGATGGTTGTGGATGGTGTGCTCGTTTCTTCTAGTTGAGTGTGCGCACTTGGGCTTTGATGGCCAAGCATTCAAGGTTCTTAATTAAACTGTCAGTTGATGGGGTGGAAAAATTTGGGGCGGATGCCCTGATCTCTCTGTAGTCATTGGCTCAGAAAGCTTCATTTAGAGAAGTTTCAGACCAACGTTTGAAACAGATTCTTCTTAAAAATGACCCTTTGGTGGTATTAATGATGAAAATGGTCTTGGGTGTTGAGTATTTGGTGAACAAGGAGTATGGCAGAGACAATTTGCATATTTCATCTTGGTTCTTGGCTTCCCTCCTAGATAACCAGGTGGCTAAAGCTGAGGCAAAGTATCTACTAGTAAAGATGTTCAAGGAGGATTTAGTGGAAGGGGTGGATGATGTTCTATGAGCGGTGGTGGCTAGGAGAGGTGTTTTGCTTCCCAACAACTTGGAGCACCTGTTTGAGTCAGACGAGGCCATAAAATTATACCTATTTCTTCTTGATTTGATCGAACATGATCTCATGAAGCATAGGATGGTTGTGGCGGTGGCGGTGGAGTTTGTAAAGATTTTTTTTGGTTTGGTGGTTGTTGATGGTGAGGAGTGGAAGAGCGACTTCAAAGAATTTGCAATTTTAAATCATTTCTTATAAGTCTGGGGTGGTTGGGTTCTAGTGTCGTAGGATAGGGTTCTTCATTTCCATTTTCTAGTCTTCTATGGTTTTAGTGTTGGCATGGTGGCCGTTTTGGGTGTTTGAAGGCATGTAGGGTTTTGGTTGGCATGGTGGGTAGTTGTTTATGGATTGTTCTAGTTTTTTGGGCATTATAGCATGTTGGCGGATACTGGTTTTTTCTCCTATGATGGCAGTTCTCTATTGTTAAAAATTTTATTTTTAATTTAATATATTGACTAGCTTGTGTATCAAAAAAAAAGAAGCACAACTAAATAATTAGTCACACAAATAAAAATGACTAAATAATTAATCACATGAATTGGTAATTTCCCTCTTCCCCACACTATTTAAAAATGTCATTACAATTAAAAGTAATACCACATAAAATATTTGAAAGATTTAATGAAACTGTGAAAAAAATTACTGCCTATATCCTTCATAGGGAAGGGTTTCTCCTTGCCACTCTAAGGAGAAGAGACCAACACCACACAAAATTAGATCTAATCATTAAAGGAAACCTACAGCTATAGCCTGGAAGTTGTTTGCACATGACCAAAAGTTTCAATGGAAGTAGATTCCATTATTTCCAAAGCAAAAGGCTCCAACGTGGTTGACCTCTTCAGAGAATTGAGAAGCTTTCTTGAGCCTCTTAATGGGTTGTTAGGCTTTGAAGGAAAAGACAATTTAGTTAAGTCCACAATGAAAATTCATTGGATTTCCAAGCGTTATGTACCATTTTTGTTTTGTTTGTTGAAGGTTTCTTGCAAAAATTTAACCAACGGAATCTCATCTTCAGAAATAGAGTAGAGAAGCATAAAATTAGCTCTAGATTGTTTTGATGCCCTACAACCATGTCTTTTAGGGAGTCCCCATGAAATAGAATTTCAAAGGTATTGCATGGTGAGGCATTTTGATGGCCTGGAAGTGGTTTACTGAATCAAGGGAGGAATGTTGGGTTACACTCCACACTATGCATCTTAAGGTAGTCCCTAAACACTATGCATCTTAAGATTTTATGGCTAGACTAGTTGCAAATATTTTGAAAATTTAGAGAGGTCTATCCCTTGGAAGGGTGCATCCTAACATTTTTTTAAGAACTTATTAGTTAATGGTGTTGTGTATTTTGCAAAGCTGATATTGATCATTATTAGCATTGGGATGAATTATAAAGCAAAATCATATAGAATTAGTCTCTTTGCCTGTTGAATAAATTTGTGTTAATCCCCTTCAAGGATCTAGTGCACCTATTTGGAGGCACATGAAATAAGAAATCAAATTTCTAAGTATATCTAAGTATAAATCTATGTTAATCTCCTTTTGAAGACGTCTTCCTTGTTTCTCTCACACAATCAACTACTTTTCTCTTATATCTTGTTGTAATTAAGCAGAAGATGGGGAGTGACTAGACTTTTGGTATCAATTTTTGCATATCAAATTTATAACACATGCTTGAGCCTTCACAATCAATAAAAGAACTAATTATATCCTTTCTCTTGTATGGTTCTATTGTGTTTTCTTAAATAATTGTAGGTTTCTCTCATGGATATCAGTTCCTTTCACAGCCACACATTTATCCTCCTAACCTTTGTGATAGTATTCCATGAGTTTGTGTGAATGCAGGTCAGATCCTTGAGGTTGTTTTGTGCTTGATAAGAAGGTCTAGGGCTTCTCTTGTTATTGGTGTATCAACTTTTTTGTATTTTCAGTCACTTCTCCCTCCTTTTCCATGATGTCAACTATTATCAATTTTTCACATAACTCAAATTGACAGAGCTGGTTATGCAAGTTTATTTTAAGGTGAAGAATTCCAGTTGCTATTACAGATGTTTTAAACATTGAAAATGCTTGAATTGTTGAGTTTTAAAGAAGTGCAATGTGTTTTTAGTTGCCTTATATTATTTTGTAGCATTAAGTATTGCATAAAAAGTAAAATAAGTGGTTTCATTTTGTCATTCATTCACATTGTTCAATACATTGTTTGCAAGAAAAGAAAAGTACCAAATTAAACAAGTATTTCACAAATGTTGTTTTGTATTCATTGGAGTAAAAAGGAAAATCAAGTGTCCCACACAAGCCATAGGAGTAGATGGAATAATTAACCACAAAGAATATTCTATTCTATTGAAGATTGAAAAGAAGAAAGAACATAATCATCATTGCCTGATGGTGTCTTCGAGCTACTTTTAGGGTTGAGCTCTCATTTCTACTTTTGTGCTCCAAGTGAACCTACAAGTGGATGAAAGTTTTGTTAGAGCTCAGACTATGAACATTCCTATATGACCCATCAACAATAATGTAGAATATTGTCTATGATGCATTGAATCAACTAAGCAAGAACAAGAAGAGTACAAGAGAATACCAAGGAGAAAGCATCATGAGAAACTTCTGAATTTACTATTTTAATCTAACATTTTTTTTTTTTGTGTAGGTATAGGAAAAGCCATGTTGTTTTTATTTAATATCATAAAGCATGTGGTGTAAAATGGGCTCCCACAAGGGTTGAGACCCATCATGCTTTCTCTCAACATTCCATAGAGGGTTTTCTAGAAAGAGACAACTCAATATTGCTCAAAGAGAAATGCATCGAGAGGAGTGCATCCAACTGCCATGAAAGCTCAAGCAAGTGGTCATCTAGGACAGTCAAGTCTAATATTGCAATGAATTGAAAATCATAGAGGATAAATTGCTCAAGTGAATTATCATCAAGTGCATCATCAAAAAATGTGATAGTGAACAGGCATACATAATACCTTGATTACAAATCAAATAATAACTAAAGCAAATGAAGAATCTTCCAATCATCCTCATCAGGTGCTTATATTTAAAAATATTCCATGCAAAGAATACTCTACATCAACTATTGCTACCCAAGGAAACAAAAATTCATGAAGAGTGCCAAAGCAAGTCTTGGTTTCATCAAGAAGTGAGTCTACAAGTGGCTGCAAGTGAACTTCTGAAAGTAGAGGATGAATGAAAAGGAGACATGGTTGACTCTGGATACAATGTATTAAGTGTTGGAGCTGAATACAATATGAAACAACATCATTCATGAAGGTAATTTGTAAAACTTAAGCTTGTTACAGTACTTTAGTGCCACAAGTGTGAAGGGGAATCTTATTGCATGATTCTATGTTCTTAGTAAAGCATAAAACTATGGTAAAAGTGAGAATATTGATGCATTTTTTTGAAGCATTCAAGTGCATGAAATGAGTAATGAAAAACATCAAAGTAACCTATATAAATACCATAATGGCTAAATGTAAATGTTGCATGAAGTGAAGTGAATGCATCAATATGCAATGTATTCGAAAGTAAGAAAATGTATGGCAACCATACCTAAAAGTAAAATGAGAAAGTGCATGAGGGTTTGAAGAAGCATTGTTCATAAAGATGAGTTTCACCATGTTATGCATTTCAAGAGCAATGGAAGGAAAAAAGTTGTTAACATATTCACTTGAAAGGAGAGAGTACAAATGAATTATGTCTTTATGAAAGCAAGCAATGCAAGAGAATGACTTGTTCAATTAAGAGTAATTTTTGAGCAAAGAAAAGTCTACATTATGAGAATAAGCATGTTTAAGTGAAGTCATTATATTATGAGAGAAACAAATGAAGCTACAATAATGGGCTCATACAAGGAAAACATTGTTTCCTTCTAAAATAACAAGCTCATGCTACAACAAACCAGGGTTTCAAAGCATATGAAACAATGATATTAAAAGTTTCAATGACTCAAAATGCACCTGTGTGTGGGTAGAAAAAATAAAGTACATTTTGCATAGAATGGAAGCAAGTGCAGTGATATTATCATGTGTTCTAATTAAAACTTTCATGGTTAACATAGTGAGATTTCAAATGCAGAAATAAGGAAATAGTTCAAGCTCATAAAAATGCATAGAACCCTAGTTGTGCTTTCATGGTCGTGGCTTGAGATATTTTTCTCCCTTCACAAATCGAATACCCATTTAGGGTTTTGTGTTCAAAATGCAATTATAGGAGGAAACAATAAAAGCTCGAGCCCATACAAATAATGGAGCCCCAAAAAATGGAGTATAGTAAAGTTAATGGTTGTGGCCATGATGGGTCTTGTAAAGCCTTGAAAATGGAAAAGATGTACACAAAATTCATTCATTCAACAAATAATGTCATTTCTATCATGGGTCAAGCCTAGAAAGAATGTTTTTTTATAGAAATAAAAGAACATATATGGTGAAGCCACTGCCAGAATAATGGCCATTCTAAAAAAACTCATTTTTCTACCTTTTTGTTCGAACAAGCTCTCAAGTCGAGCTATTATAAAAAGTAAAAATGCTTTTAATGAAGAAGAGAGAGCTTACCATGAGTGAAGGTAGGAAAAATACCAGTCAAAACCCGTGGGCTAAGCTTTCAAAAGCTTAAAAAAACTCTCAGTGGCGGCCACAAAAGATCGATGGGGATGGCAACACAATGAAAACACAAGGAGGCATTTACAAAACAATCATGGATGCGACCAAGTGGGCCAAGTTTCTTTCAAACAAAGACAAAAAATGAATCAAAATGTAGATAAGAATACATACCATCGAATATAGAGAAGGATCAATAGGAATATCATAGAAAAGGGTGAAGAATCGAGCTCCATTGCTCCAAACCTTAATTCCAATGACAGCGCCCAGCAAAGCCCCATTTCCCCTAACTTGGTCGATGCAAAATGATAGTCAAAATGTTGTTAGAATTAGTTTTTTTGTTAAGGTTTTCCGCATGTGCCAATTCAAATGTGATTTTAATCACATTCTTTTTCAAAACAAATGCATTGTTAATACCTTGCTTCATGTGTTGCCTAGGCCGAAATATGCCTTAGTGTTTTTTCTCCTTTTTGGAGAAAATCTTAGGTGATTTGGGCCCTTTTATTCTAGGGTAGGCCTTTTCATGCCTTAGAAACATTTTATGCCCATGCACCTTACCTTGTGAAAAACAAAGCAATAACCTTAGGCCCTTTGATATTTTCCTAGGTCTTGATCATGTTATAGTTTTCTTTGGAGTTTGAGTCATCATATGTGATTGGGGGCCACAAATTTTTTATGATTTTTATAGAAAAATCAAGAATATTCAAAGCCTTGTATAATGTTTCAATTTTTGCAAACAATGATGCAAAATCAGAATATTTGGAGATAGGTAAAGAAAAAAATCAGATGCATCTAGAGATGAATTGTAAAAAAAAATCTGATGTAACAAGGAAGGTTTTCTATTTTGTAATTATGAAATTGCAAGTTGTAGAACACCTATTAAGCAATGTTTCTATAAATTGCTTAGTTAGTTTTTATTTAAATGCAATTAGATGATGCACTTGAGTTAACAACAAAACTTTCAATTTTGAGTTCAATTCTTGGGAAAATTTGGAAAAGAGGTGGCACTTTGAACTTTCTAATTTCAGTTCTGGGTAGTTTTGAGCCTGATTTTGTGGAGTTTTTGGATCAACTTGTTGGAGGTAAGAAGTTTCTATTTTTTTGAAGTTGTTTGGAGCAGTTTGAGCCCCTTCTTTTTATGATTTCTCCTTGATCTCAAAAATGCAGAATGGCTTGCTTTTGATGGTGCAATGGGCCTGATTTTTCTATTTTTGCACCATGGATGTCACTTGATGCCTATAAATTGGAGAAATTTCGAATTTATCAGGGTTCAAAATTTTGCATCTTGCTCTCTTATGCATTGTAGAGAGTTTTGTAAACTTATTTGAATTAGATTTTGATGTCTTGCTCCTTCATTTGCAATAAAAGAACCAAAGTTTCCCTTTCCCTTTTTTTGTCATGAGCTCACTGTGATAATTTTTTTTTTTTGTGATTCAAAGTAGTGGATCCTTCTTTGTCTTATTATTGTGAGTTATAGTCAAGAGTGGTAGATAGTTCAGGTTGCATATTGTATTCAGTGTTTAGGAATCTTTATGCAAAACAATATTGAGCTAAATGTTCTAAAGTGGATTGTGAGAAAAAATTGCTTTGAAAGAGGTGTTGTGAGTCAAGTTTTATCAAAATCTTAGATATCTAGTTGATCATCTTGAGTTGTAGGTTGCATTTTGCATCTTTCTTCCTTCCTTTTTCCCCTGAAAATGCATAGGTTAGGTGATTAGCTAGAGGGAACCAGATCACTCTGGAGATACGCTCCCACCAATTGATTGACTTGCAAATTAGGGAGTGTTTCCATGTTGCAATAGGATAGCCAAGCCTATCTTGGCTGAGGGTGCAATTCTAGTTTCCAACATGAACCTTGATTAGATTATTGAGTAGTGTTATTTAAGTAGTGTTTATAGGTAGAATATGGATGTCTTGAAAGAGTAGATCATAAGATAAATTTGGGTTGTCTTTGATACTCATAAATAGTTTGTAAAAACAATATTTTTATCTTGTGCAAGTTGCATTATCACTGGATATTGGAAGATTGTTTGTGGAATATGGGATTAGCCTTACTTCCTACATAGTATGTCTCCTTTCTATTTAATATTAAAAGGGATAATGTGTATCCTCTGAATATATGGGTGAATCAACATCAACATTTATATTATATAGCTAACCATGACTCATTTTTATAGCATATATAGCATTTTGAGGTCCAAAAAAGGTTGATTATGTTTTCTTTTTGGCATTGCTTTTAATTCCCTTATTTTTAAATACCTGGGTATGTTCCTATCTAAATAACTGAAATAACTCCCAAGAACTTGAGAGGACTACTCACAAATACAAATCTTGTCAGATTCTTTAATCGGCCTTATCCTTTTGTCAGTAGATAGGTGAGAACATGATTAAAATAGATAGAATTATATCAGTTAAATGTTACAAGAAACATCATTGTACTTCATTATGCTCAAAAGAAAGTGCTCCTATCTGCAAATCTAAGTTTTATTATTGACTCCTCTAATAGTTGTCGATAACTACTCGTATACTAATATTATACCTTCTTGGAATGTTGGTGACATGGAACGAACTTGCTATTATAGGTAATAAAATCCATTAAGATACCACTTGACATGTTTTCATAAAATAAAACATCACAAAGAGTCAAATGTTGAGCCAATGGAGATACCTTTTGAAGTGAAAACTATGATAGGTTCTTCTTATATGTTCCTCTCTAAGTGATTTGGACTTAAATGTTAGCCTTTTGTAATTTTGTTGCCTTTATTATATTTTTGTTTGTATTGCATTCATGTTATGTAGCTTTTAAAAATTTGTTCTTTTTTGTTTGTAATCCATTATTACTATTAAATGACAATTAATTAAGTCGTCAAGATACCTCAATGCATATATTGTTTGAGCTGATAACCAACGGATCTTATGAAATATCATCTTATTATTCTAGAATGAAATTTATTGCCTTCTTTGCAAATTTTTAGGATTCATTGCTTCATATACATGTGGCATTTGTAGAAAATATGATTTTTAATTTTATTTTTTAGTGGTTGAAACTTGTTCTTGATTGAGTTGTATGGCTCTTTGTGCAGAGGATCATATTCCATTGATCGAAGTAGTAAATGAGAATGACAATAATCAAGATACTATAGAGGTAGCATTTTCTGTGGCTGAATTAACTTTGTTATATTCTTCCACTTTCTTTGCATTGATGACATTTTTGGATAACAATACCAAAATTTAAAATATATATACATAGTAAAAATAAAATATATTTACAAATTTTAATATAAAATAGAACATATAAATTGATAGTTGAGAATGAGTGGAAGGGTGATAGGTTATTTATATGTAGATCAAGGTGCATATTTCTTGGAGTATGTTGCAAGTATATAACAATAATATCTTTTATTTCTTCACTTAATGAATTGATGTTTGTCTTGAGAATCACATGGGCAGTATGATTTCCATGAACATTTTCTTGGTTAACAGTGAATTTGTAGATCACAAAGTTCCTTTTTGTTGATGCTATTCATTAGTGTTTTGGACTATATATTCATGCAATAGTGCCAATATAATAGCAATGCTATTCATTGCATCTTAGTCCAAGTTTACCAATGGTATCAATGCTTTTCTTGTGACAACTTGATATAGATGTAAAGTATTGGCCAGTTTAGTGTTTGACAGTGCAATGGATTACAATGAAATTTACTTCAGTGATAGGTTGGTGATGGATAATTTGATGATGCTTTGATAGTGCTACATTCTTATCTTAGTCTCAGCTTGATAGTGCTCCTTCATTTGGTGATGATATGTTGCTTATACATTGGTATTTGTCTTGCAAACATCTTGTTGTAGAGTGTGTAGAAAAACTAAAATGTTCTATTCTTATGCTTCACAATATTTATATGCATCAAGAAATAGGTATGAAGATATTACAATGATTACATGTCTCATAAATCTCACAATCAAGACAATGTGATACGTCAGTGATGGAAAATTTGATGATGCTTTGACAGTGCTACAATCTTATCTTAGTCTCAGTTTGATAGTGCTCCTTCATTTGGTGATGATATGTTGCTTAGATAGTGATATTTATGTTGCAAACATCTTGTTGCAATGTGTATACAAACTAACAGGTTCTATTCTTTCATGCTTCACAATATTGATATGCATCAAGAAATAGGTATGCAGATGTTACAATGATTACGTGTGAATAGAATGGACATCTATGAATGTTCTATTTTTCCTCTTTCACCCTTCTTTATGAAAGATGCCTATAGTATCCCTATATTGCATATACATAATAATAACAATTACGGTGATAACCAATGGACATGGGTATAACATCAAGCATCATACAAATGTAGTTTATATCTGTATATATAATACCCTTTAAGAGACTAATATTGTAGCACTAGTCAAAGCATCATCAAACTATCCAAATATTTATAGATCATGTTATTCTCAAGTTTATAGTGTATAGGTTCTATGATGCTTTGATTAGTCTCATTTTGGAGAATAGTCAAGACATTTCAATGTTATTTGTTGCAAGAAATAGATGATGTAGGGATACTATATAGGTTATCAAGACCAATGCATTTGTCTTGAATATGTCATCACCTATCAACAGCTACGTCTCAAGAATAAAACCTTATATCAAACCCTATTCCTGTGAAGACAAGCTAACATGTCTTCATAGTCCACTAATCATTATATTCAATTCATAGTCCACTTTATAACAGAGGAATCATACATTATCAAACATGGTGATTGGTATTATAGTTTGGTGTTAGATGAAATTGGTCCCTAAATATAATAATTGGTATAACCTATAGTCATAGCATCATATGCGACCACAGTCTCTTAGGGAATTCTATCAAATAGTCCAAAAATAATTGATGTAGTCCCATATAGGTTACCACTAGTTATCAATGGCACTAATCAAAGCATCATCAAACTATCATTCTTGGTCTTGATAACATGATATATAATGAATAGAATTGGATAGTAAACTAGCCAATATACTGTCAAACATAACCTATTGACTATATATGTCAAACATGTCAGTAACCTAAACTAGCCAATACACTATCAAACAAAATGATTGGACCCTATGAATATATAGGTTATCAATCTTTAATCAATTCACATGAGAAATCAAACTGGACCAATAATATTAATGAAACTTTGATACTATATAACGTTGACTAGTCTTAGTTTGATGACATTTCAAGACCAATGCATGAATATCATTTGGGTATTATATTGAAAAAACATGTAGCACTAGTCAAAGCATCATCAAACTGTGCCAATGATTTCTTGATGATGTTTTATAGCTCATATGAGACCACAGATAGAACAATGCTTGCCTGTGCATACCAAATTCTATTGTTATTCACCTAGTTCAGTGTTGATGCATAACATCAATCTATTCACAGTTAATAATAGGTATGAAGCAATGTGTGAAAGGATATTAATGTTATTTTTTTCCTCTTTCACCTTGGAAATTGGTATAACTATTTCTTGATGAATATATAGGTATGCATATAGGTATCTTTAACAGGTTATCATAAATGCAATTTTGATTGGTATAAAGATCATTGAGTTGTTCAATGCTTTCCATGTAATACACCCATTGATACCTCTATAATTATAGATTTTAAACTATTGCATTGTTCAATGTAAATGAATAGCATTGATAACCAGTGGTAAAATTGGACTAAGATCACTACTATAGTTTACTATCCAATGCTATTCTAGGTGAATAGGTTATCCATTCTCACCTATAGTTTATTGTCCATATATATCACTGTGAATAGATTAGACATTGAAAAAACTGATAATTCGAATGGGAACTCACCTATGAAAATGTCATTTTTTCTCCCTTGAATACCATGGAAACATTACTAAAAAGAATGCAACATCATTGGTAAAGGGATTTGGGTATGCAGTGAGATTTCACTTGAAAATAGGTCTAATACAAAGAAATCATATGATAGGAAGATCTCCAAACCTTTTGTTACCTCAGCATCAACATCTTATTCTATAACTACTAGTGCTCAACATTCACACGTTATATTTGCATCAAGTGCAATAGAACCTAAGGGGAAATATAAGGCCACTAGCTTTACTCCAAACCCAATTGTAGCATGCTTAACATAGAGGCCAGAGATGATATAGATGATATTGTTGGAAAGGTCTCTTCTTTGCCATCAGAATTCCATTGATGTGAAGATATACAATAGTATATGTTGTAGCCACTACTTTTGGCGATATACTAAAACATCTCCTATCAAAACAAAATTGTATGCGACAAAATTTTCTTCTATTATGATGCATTTGTGCCATTTGATTGACTACACAAGTGTACTATGACCAATGTTGCAAATATTACTTTGGCCAATGTATCATCTTGCTCTTTGTGTTTGACCTGGCAAGGTAGAGAGAAAAAGCACTAATCCATTACTATCCATTATATCCCCCGTGCTTTGGAAATTATGCTCCCTAGACTATGGATTGACAAAAATAAAGATCCAAGAAATATTTAGAATGGAATGATGATGATGCCCCGATCCTTCATTGTCCTCCTAACCTTCCCTGCTCTCCCACAAACACTTCCAGCCATGCTTGCGGTGGTGCAAGGCTTTCGTGCATCACTGTAGGCATGGCTAGAAATGTTTATGGGAGAGCAAGGAAGGATGCCTTCCATGATATCACATTTCTTTGAGGCATTTTTTGAAACAGTTCGCTTGCATTGTCTATGCTTCCACATTTTCATGTATGTCTAGCAGGGCACTTATAACTACAACATATGACAAAAAAATCCCTGTTGTTATGCTTTGATGGATGTCCCTTCGTTATTACTGTATATCTGATGTAGTGCACATTATTATAGTGCAAACCTATTTTTCATATTGTTTCATTTAGCATCACCAATATTCTCCACAAGAACTTATCCTTGTTTAAAATGATGGAAATGGTTCACATCTCTCAAAATAATTTGTCTTGCAACAATCTTGGAGATGAATTTAGATGCAGTGTGAAAATCAAAACATACTTGAAGGTTTTTAACAATTCTAATAGTTTTACTAGAGGCCATATTTAAAATCCCAAATGCAATTGCTAACTTTTCACTATGGTGGTAGATAAATGATTCTTTTTTCTTCTATTCCATAGCATTAAGTAAGAGTTGTGAATCTGGAAATACCTTGTTTGCTTCATTTTCTAAGCCAATTTCTCCAATTTTGCATAGATCTCCCATGTTTGTGGATGTGATATGTCTCCTACGCAAAAAAGAATGTACCTTTTTTATGCCCTTCAATTCAACTACATGCATGTATCGTTTTAATTCCTCTATCTTTCATCAATCTCCTTACTATTTGAACCTCACCACACCTACTCACTTCTACATAGATGTTTTAGAGAAGAACATAAGTTGCAACATTTTTAGGATCCAACTAAAAAAGTAGTGTTTCTGGAATACTCAGCCTATATTCATATATTATCCACTTCTATGATGTTGAACAAACATAACTTTCTTATGTTTGATTGCTATCTATTTCAAAAAAATTATATTGGAAGTTGTAACTGTTATCACCTGAAGTTGCACCCTTGTTGAACCTGATGTTCAACACCTCAATGTAACATGGGAAGACCTCCAAAGCTATGGGTCACTTATAGATAGAGGTCAACCTATGAAGAAGGCTGGCTTCCTATGGTATCACCTAACTACTAATCTTGTAAGGAAAAGGGAGAAGGAGAATGCATAAAAATGAAAATTAAATCCTATGGTGATGCACCAAATTGACAAGAACAATGAGACACTCGAGTTACACTTGAATACTAATGATGGATATGGTACTGCACAATAATTTTTTATAGATTATGCATAAGTATTTCAAAAACAGGTTTGACATGCACACACTTTCAAGAAGGAAAAGCATATTTTCACAAATTAAAAGCTCATGTGCAATTAAGTAAACACAGTTTGTAACCTACATAATACTACTTTTGCAAAGAAAGGCATGCTAACATGAGACAAAGCTATAAGGAAAAGAAATATTTCATGAAATAGCTTGATCAATCACCTGAAAATGCACAATATTTTGCAAGAACCAAAAGGCAAATTGAACCATCAATGGTAACCAAGGTAAATTTTATATATCATGCTCCAAAATGAGTTGCAAAAGTTTGCTAATCTAAGAAAGGACTGCAAAAGTCACGGACTTTTGAAAAGCATAAGGAGAACTCTCTTACAAAGAGGAAAAATATACCATATATAATTAAAAAGTGTCGGCCCCTAGGGCTTACAAAAATATCCACATTCATAAAGATCTTCCATTAGATCTTTTGAATCAAGTTATATCTGCATTCAATGTGTATCTTGGTGTTCACTCTCGAACCTTCTTTATCAGCTGACATCCTAGTTGTCCCTGTGACTCATGGCCTCTCTGCACTCCTCTTTTTTTAGATCTTTCTTCAAGTTGATCCCCCCGCTAGTGTTCACCGAGCTGCTCCATCGTTTTTGACTTTAGAGTAGATCCATGTTAGTTTATATTCTGTTGATCTTCCTCTCACCAGTCAAACTACCATGGCTCATCTATAGCTTCCTCTGATTGGTCAAACATATGCCACACAAGCTTCTTCGGGTGGTCAAAATCTCCTCATCAGAATTGCATGTCAGTGAGACATTAGACGTGTCTCCCCGATGCAATTATGCCCCTCGGCAGTTATTGGACTAGCTCACAACCATCAGGAAGAGCTCATAATGAGTTGCAAAAGCTACACCAATGTCAAAAATTGTCACCCAGACTATCGCTATCAGCTAGACATCATGTCGAAGTTAACTCCATGGCCAGGAGTCTTACCGATTCCAAATGTCCATTCAGCGGGACCTTGTTGGGTCGGCAAGACCTCACGCCGAACGCATTCTGCTTTCCCCGAGCTCCGATAATTTCCTTTGATGAGACTCCCATGTTTCGGTGAGACATTATGCTGAAGGAAATCCCCTTTGATGAGGCTTCGTTCAGTCGCCGAGACGTTACAGTGAGTTCCCATTGGTCATACCAATACCCCTTTCTATTGGAAAATCCATCGCTATCAGCAAGACTTCCCTCAATTGGCAAGAGATTATGCTGAAGGAAAACACTCTCAGCGAGACCACTTGCTTTCAGCAAGACATTATGACGAGCCCAAAAAATTACACCGAGAGTTCCATTTATCAGCTAGACACCATCGGGTCGGCAAGACCTTTCGCCGGGCTCAAACATTATACTAAAGGCATCCCTCTATCGACAGGACCCTATCCCATTCGGCCATACTTTATGCTAATGGAAAACTCCCTCAGTGAGACCACCTTCATTTGTTGAGACATCATGTCAAGCTCCCTTCTTTTTCTGAGCTCACTTCACTTCGGCAAGACCCTGTCAGTGAGACTTTTCCCCCTTCAGCCAGACCTCTTGCCGAAGGCAATATTTTTCCTCCCCTCTGATGACCTTGTGAACAATTTTTGGCATGACTTTTGTCTGTCGACAAGACCTCATGGCGAACACAAACCACTCTCCCCAAGCTCAAAATTTTTGGCAAGACTTCATTGGGTCAGCAAGATGCTACAGCGAGGTCATAAACCTTTGGTGAGACCTCATGCAGTCTGAGAGACATCATCCTGAAGCAAAATGTTCCCCCTAACGCCACCCTAGTGAACGACTGTTGGAAGGACTTCCTCAGTTGGGGAGAGAGGAAAATAATGGTGACCAAAAAGTCTTAGTGAATTGGGAATTTTTGAATGAATATAGCACAACAGCCAGTCGACAAGACATCCAGCTAGTCTTAGCAACTTTCTTCCTTAGGAGCTTTGTGCCAAATCTGACTAAGGCAGGCTTTCCAATAGAATTCCCTGTAAAATAGCATCAGATGAAGACCTTCCCAATGATGCAAATGTCCCCATTGGACTTCATGAGCACCTAAAACATAATCTATCCTGCCTAATCAAGCTCATAGGTGAAAAATGGGTAACAGTAACAACATCCTAAAACTCTTCTTTGTTCTTGTTGCCTAATTTTCACCTACAGGATAAATCAGTTGGGAAATCTATGTTTCAATTGTTCATAAAGGCCAAATGGGGACATTATTGTGCAGGATTAAATCATACATCTAATGCTAAGTCACAAGGAACTCAGTTGGAAAGCCTGCCTTAGTCAAGTTCGACATGAAAATCCTTTAAGGAGAGAGTTGCCAAGACCTTCTAGATGTCTCACCAACTAGAAGGGTTCTTTCATTTTTGAAATGTCTCGATCGGCCAAACATTTTAAATTGTTGTGGTTTTTTTTTTAAGTCTCCCTGACATGTTGAAGTCTTTCCGACATGGAATGGTGGTCCCAGATAGAAGTCTCGCTGAAAGATTTAAATTCGGCAAAGGGTCTGGCCGACTAAGCGGAGTCTCACTGAAAGAATGGATCTCTCGACATAAGGTTGAGCTCAGGGAGATGTCTTCCTGAAAGGATAAGGTCTCAGCAAAAGTTGTGCCTTCGCTATGATGTCTCCCTAACTTTTAGAAGTCTCCCCGACAATGATATGAATTCGTCGTGACATCTTGCCATCGGTATATCGTCTGGCCGACAGGGCGATGTCTTGCCGAGGAGGTTGCACTCACTAACAAAAGGTTCAGCTGGTGTAATGTCTCACTGACCGAAGGTGGTCTTACTGAAGCGGAATGAATTTTCCATGATGTCTCACTGACCCGATGGGCTCTTGTCGACATGGAATGGTGGTCCTGGGATGTCTCGCCAAGAAAGATTTCCTTCAGTGTAAAGTCTGGCTGACCGGTAGATGTCTCCCTGAAATGAAGTAAGCTCTTAGTGAAACAAAGGAGTTCGCTGTAATGTCTCGAAGACCAAGCAAAAGTCTTGGCGAAATTTTTGAGCTTGATATGAGGTCTCACCGACCAAGTAGGGTCTTTCCAAGATGAAGTGAGCTCGTCGAGAGAGTTTGCCTTCTGTGTAACGTCAGGCTGAATGAGGGAGGTCCTGTTGACAGAAGGGTGCCTTTGGTGTAATATTTTGAGTTTGAGAAGAAGTCTCCCCGACCCAATGGCATCTCACCGACCGTCGTGCATAGGTGGTCTAGTCTCGCCAAAAGAAGTTGATTTCGGGGTAATGTCTCACCGAAACAGAATGAGTTCGATGAGAGGTCTTCCCGACTGCTAAGGAGTCTTGCCGAAATGAAAAGGTTTGAGCTCGGGGAGAAAGGAGGGTGCCTTCACTATGATTTCTTTTTGATAGCGATGGATTTGATGTGGACTTCGACAAAACCTCTTGCCAAATGCGTTAGTCTTGCTGACAATATGTTGATAACTGCCGAAGGGCATAATCATATCGGGGAGACACAGCTAGTGTCTCACCGACATGTGATTTTGCAGGAAGAACTTTTGACCACCCGAAGAATCTGCGTGGCACAAGTTCAACCAATCAGACGGATCATGGGTATTTTGACTATTGTGACTATTCTTATGGGGAGGATCAACTGAATGAAGCAACATGGATCTGCTCTATGATCAAGGGGGATGAATCGGTTCGAAGGCAGTAGTGTTGTCTCTATGGAGGCCAACTACAGGGGAAATATGATGTTGTTTCCAAAAGGGATCAACTTGTAGAAAGTTTTGGAGCGAGAATCAAGCAAAAGGGAAGAAGAAGTCGTGAGTCATAGTAACAGTTGGAATATCTACTGGCACAAGGGGCTAAGCATTAATGATAATGCTTTAAAGCATTCAAAGCGGCCCTTCAAGGAAGTTTGAGGATAGACATAGAGGCTAGAAGTAAATGCAGGTATCTCATGAAATCTAAAAGCTTCTCCTGGGAACGACTCTTCATCGACATGGACAGCAGGGATACACTTGAATGCAGCATTAACTGCATTTAAAAGATCTAAGGGTAGATCTTTCTGAAGATGGATATTTTTGTAAGCCCTAGGGGCCAACATCTTTTTGTATATAAGGCATTTTTGCCTCTTTGTAAAGGAGTTCTCCTTACAATTTTATGAAGTTAGTGACTTTGCAGTCCTTTCTCAGATTAGCAAACTTTTGTAACTCAATTTTGGAGATGAAATTTAGTAAAGACCATGATTATTATTGATTTGAAGCTCTTGTCTACTTTCTCTTTGCATTTTTGTGTTCAGTCAGCTGATTGATCAAGCTTTTAGTGAGGTAATGTTTATTTCCTTCGAGCTTTGTCTCAGATTTTAGAACCTTTATGTAGAAAGTATGTTTTTTGCAGGTTACAAATTGTGTCAAAAGATGTAAAATGAATTTTAGATGTGAAATTAATTTTCCTTCTAGGAATCTTAGCACCAGGACCTGTTTGTGAAACACTTTTGCAAAAATATATATAGAAGTGAGTTGTGCAAATTTATCTTTAGTCATTGCAAGCAAGTGTATAAAGTCTAGTTTCAAATCCAAGTAACGTTTAGGTGAATCACCATAGGGTTTAGTTTTAATTTTACAGCATTCTCCTCCCTTTTCCTTTCAAAATCAATAGTTTTAGGTGATAGCACAAAGGAAGCCGGCCTTCTCTGGAGGTTGTCCTTTGTTTATAAGAAACCCACATCTTTAGAGGTCTTCCCATGTTACACTGAGGAGTTGAACATCAGGTTCAACAAGGGTGCAACTTTAGGTGATAACAGTTCTATTTGTAGGTTCCTTCAGAGCAGGAACAACTGAGAACATGCCATGTTATTACTCAATAAATTTAGTTGTAATATAATGGAATAAATAGATGGTTCTTTTTGTTAGATGAATTCTATATGTTTCTCAATTTAGTTTGTTCAATGTTGAGAAAATATTCTTATACCAAGCTTTGTTTCAAAAGTTATGTGTGTTTAATTGTTACATGAATTAAAATTTCCTTTTTGTATCAGCAGGTTATGTTCAAAATGTTGAAATTTTCATCTAGGGTTATCCAAGCTTTATCTAAGAGTCCTCTCAAAAGTTTCTTATTGAAGGTATAATGCTTTGGTAACCTAGTTTCATGGCTTTGTCTTGGTGAATCAAGTGATTGGTTGTAAATAGCACTTGAAGATAGTTTATGGTTGATGTTGAGGATAGTTTCAGTCCTTATTCAAAAACTTGTAACAAGATGGTCATTGAGGTTGTTGGAAGGCATGTCAAGTGGTAGTCTGCAAGTCTATGAGCAAGGATATCAGGTGCATGATTGAAAAAGATAGTCAAATCCATGGAAAATCATAGTTCAATCTTACATGGTTCAGACTTTTGATCTCAACCTTATGTGGTAGATTTTTGTGTTAAATGGACAAAGACACAAACTTTGTGTGTGTAAAAGTGTTATGTTGCCTTTTATGGGTTTGTATTTTTATCTAGACCATGACAGTAAAGCACCTTTAATTAATGCATGACAAGTGTTATTTGTTATCAAATGGTATAGGTTTTTAATGTAGACATGGACAAGGTTTTAAATTAGTGGTGGTCACTTGATGGATAACTTATACACTACATATTAGAACTTTTGGTGTGTTAGTGGTCCTTGAGTTAACAAGTGGATGTTTCAGTATTTTGGCTCATTTGAATATGAAGCATTAAATATTTGTATGGAGTAGAAGCTAAAGGTTATGTATTGTGTGTATGCTTCAATATTAGAGTGCATATGAATATAAGATGGTGCTTTCAAAGAGTGAAAATATAAAAAAAGAGGAAATTGTGACAATTCATTTAGGCAATTCTAT
Organism: Sequoia sempervirens; assembly: GCA_007258455.2. Lineage (NCBI taxonomy): Eukaryota > Viridiplantae > Streptophyta > Pinopsida > Cupressales > Cupressaceae > Sequoia > Sequoia sempervirens. The sequence goes on along the minus strand of VDFB02253637.1, from coordinate 263,170 downwards.
GTGCAAAGACTTGGAGATAGCAAAATACATGGATGAATAGGTAGTCAAAGTGGTTATTGTGAAACACAATGCAAACATGATCTTATGCATAGGGAGGCAGAGGTATTAAATGCAATAAATATGGTGTCAAGCTCCTTGTTGAAAGCACAACATAGTGAAAAGGGTAATGAATGCACTGCCAAAGAGGATAGTGAGCTGGGGCAGATTTAGGACATCCCTGCAATATCAATGGATTTTGCATCTTGAGGGACAATATGGATAAAATACAATGCTCTTACAATGAATGTAGCTTCATTTCATGGGATAGTTTACAAAGAAGAGCAATCCTATTCAATCCTATTCATTTTAACAAGTGACAATAGTTTAAAGTGACTATGCTAAGAGAATGTAACTGTTGGATATGAATATACACTTTAAAGAACTAAGAGGGAGATGTAGAAGCTAATTTTTAGTGATAATAAAGAGCACAAAAGCAACAGGGTTGTAAAGACAATGATCAAGGAGGACAGTCTCAAGTGCAATTTTTGCATAGGTGGCAACCAAGTCTCAAATGCACAATATATTCTTAGTAATTATGTTTTGTTTCTTGGCTTTTCATCTATTTTTTATACCTTGAGAGGAATGTTGGATGTTCCCAATGTGTTCCTCCTTTCACTTGATAGTTTGCAATCTTAAAGGTTTTGAGACAATGACTTCTTGCTATGTATTAATATCATTATGGGATTTTTGAACTGAGGTATACATTAGAGGTTTCAAATGCTTTCAAGGTAAAGTTTGCAATGTATAAAGATGGCAACAAATAGCAAGGCAGTGAAATCCAAACCTTGCATAGTCAAGATTGAAATTAAGGCTTCATTGAGGCTTAAACCATGGTGATATAGGGTTTTGAGGGTAGTAGTTTTGATTGTGAATTGTAGAAGGAAAAAAATGGACTTGTTATGATATGTTGTCAAAGATTACAAGATGTTTGTAGTAGATTACAATAAATTGCAACCTTCTTATGTAACAACTCTTCAAATTAATAAAGACAATAGTATTCCTTTTTCAAGACTTGTGTTTCTCTTTGCAACTAGTGATATGATGTTTAATAAATAATGTATCAATATACTACCAAATTGATCAAAATGATGATTAAAATAATGAACAAAATCTACCAAATAAACTACCAAATTGAACCAAAAACAATTATATAAACTACCAAATTGATCAAAATGATGATTAAAATTAATGACTAAATAAATTACCAATGGAAGGAAATCAGTGAATAAAAAATGAGTAAATAAGTGACTAGATTACGAAAATCAATGACTAAATATATCAATGAATGAAAAATGACTAAATAAGTAACCAAATTACTACAATCGATGACTAAATCAATGACTAAATATACTACCAAATCGATCAATGAAAACAACCAATAAATGACTAAAAATGGTTTAGTCATCAATTTGGTCACATTATAAATATCTGGCAATAAACTACTAATGGTCGCGTGACCATGTTTAGTCAATTATAAGCAGTTTTTAGAAGTTTTTTTTAGTCATATATTGTTGTTGCTGTACTAGTGTAATTAAGTAATATAGTGAACAGTGTTGGGGATCGAGAGTTGGGCATGTCTTGTAACTTATACCAAATTATATGTATTCCCGCATATTCAACTATGATAAACATTTATAAAAGGAAACATTTAAATTCAAGGATCAAATATATCTAGGAGGAGGTACCCAAGTAAAGGTATGACTGAAAATTTATCTCTAAAAGGTAAATTAGTGCAAAGGGATGGGGAGTCTGGGTTAAGAGGAAAAGAATAAAAGTAAGAGGAAATTTGAAACACTAACAAAAGGAAGGGAAAAGGCTAAGAAATGATGAAAGGATATTGAGAAAAAGAACTTTAAAATCTTGACAAGGGAAAATGGATGAAGGTAGGAGTAATTGAAGGTATGCTCAAATGGAGAAGTTCAATATCCCAACAAGGATAAAGGAACAAGGAAAAAATAGACAAAAGGTATACCAAGAAGGTAAAATTTGACACAAGAACATTCCTTAGAAATTTAAACATAAAACCCTCACACTTAATTGAATTTGTTGGGATTTTTGTAACTCTCAACACATGATAGGTACACAGGGGGAAAAGAGGGAGAGTACTTATGAAAACAAGACCAAGGGAGACCCATTAGGAATTATCCGAGATTGGTTATAAGTGAAGGTTCAAATAGGGTCAAGATATATAAAAGGTATGGGATTCAAGCAAGATTTGGCTCTATAGGATTTAGTACCAACACTGTCTTTATTTGGGAACATGTTTCTATTGTAGACATAGTGAGAATCCAACTATCTTTGGGATCAAACTGAAATAGGGGACCAAAAGAATATGAGGACAAACACACTTCATCATGATCAACAAGAATCATAATTGCAAAAATCCACACAAAATAATGCTTACAAGGCTAAACACAAAACAAAACAAAAATAATATGTACAAGGTAGTACTAGTACTTATAGAACCACTACTAATCCCAAGTATCATGGATCAACTTTACCAATTATATTTCTAATATCTTGAGGTAGTATGTTATTTCAACATATACCTTAGCAAATATATATGACCACATACATGTCATATTCTTCTCCATTTAGAACATCTAAGTATTACCCCATTATAATTTTTCCCCAGCATCAACATGTACCTTTGGAGTTGTAACTCAAGTGCTCCTAAATTGACTATCATTCCATCCAGGGGGAGACTACATGTTTTTAATGAAAAAAATATCATCCATGTTCCCTAGATCATTCTTGAAGTAAAAAAAAGTTGGATACATTTTTGAAATCTTCTTCATTGAACCTCATTGCGTCTACACTTGCACAAATACTTTCCATATATGTGAACTTATTGTTCCATGGTTCACACCTCCACTTATCATCATGTGAATACCTATTCATAAATGCAATTGATCTCTCCTACCCATCTTCATCTTTTTGTAATACAATAACATTAATAATATATGATGTGGTAGAGGAGGAAAGATAAAAGGGCTAAAAAAATATGAACTTACCAACGCTAGAGCATGATAAAAATATTCTTTGAATTGTGCATATGCATTAGCTATCTCCTTGATCCATGTAACTAATTATTCATTAAAATATTCAACAAGAGCAATAAAAATTAGAAAATTAGTAATGGTATTGTCTTCTTCATCATTAAATCCTAAGAGAAAATTAGACCAACATCAACAGATGGCATCTCACTTATGATGTTGTAGTTTTCCACCTCAATGCACAAGCATTCATCTTCCCTTTGTATGTTGACCTCTTCACATTGGGTAAGTGAATGGATCTATGACACAATTTTGGCTCTTAAGATGCCACTTTTTTCTTTTTTTCTGATATCAGCAAAATGTGATTTTCACAAGAAAATGAAGATAGTTACGCTCAAAGTTTCAAGATGCAGCAAGAACAAAAGTTGAAGTGCTCCAAGTCTAGCTTTTAAGCTACTATTTTTTTTGAATTTAATGAAGATTAAGGGTCTCAAAAAGGGGGGGCAATAGGTCCTATTTTTATCAAAAAAATAGCATAGCGCTTGAGGGCTCCCCCCTTTTTGATTAACCTTTTTTTAGAATTTCAAAAATCCCAATGGTGAGAATTAGCTAACACCATGTAGTTTATCCTTGTTCTTTTGGATAATTTTTTTAATGAATATATAATATTTTATGAATTTTCAAAGTGGACACATCCTGAAAAGATGAAATTTGAGCGTGCTCCCCCCTAATTTTTTTTGAAAACTAATCGAATTTTTTTTTTTTTCATCATATGTAGAATGGAGTCTAGTTTCAAAAAATGTAATTTGTTTCATGTTTCAATGAACGAGTAAAAATCTATCCTAAAACTAGCACATGTTGGTTTTTGAACAAAAAAAAAAAGGCATTTACAATAGAAGCCATGGATCAAAACCTTAACTAAATCAAAATGAAAAAAGAATTATATATTTAGATAGCTAAGAGAGAGGTTAACACTATCACAATTTTTTTTTATAAATTTGCATTGAAATACATGCAAATGAGATGGGGAGCACAAATGAAAATATGAGGAAATTTAAAAAATCCTGTCAATTAACACATCCAAAGCAGGTCATTTGGCAAGCACCAAATTTGGTGCTCGCCAAATGACCTACTTTGAAAAAAACCCGAATTTCCCCTCTCTTTGGTCAACAACTTTGATAATTCTTAGAGTGCAAAGTTTATGATTGTAGATCGATAGTTGAGGTTTTACCTTGCATACGCTCTCTATCTTATTACCTTAACTAAAAAAATATTTATACCTCTGAAGTCTCTCTCTCTTAGGTCTCACTCCTTCCCACACAACCTAGACTACTCTCTCTCAGTCCAATCCCCTCTCTCAGGTCTCTTTCCCTCCCACCTAGGTACCTAAATAAATTTATCTCACTCCAACCCCCTTTTCATTCTCCCTCTCTCTCTCCCCCTTTGGTATTTTTGTCTCTCACTCCATCTCCCTCTCTTAGGTCATTATCTCTCTCTGTCTCTCTCTCTCTAAAGTCTCTCCCTCCTACCCCTCTCCCTCTCTAAGGTATCTCACTCACTCCCTCTATCTCTCTCCCATTCCCTCTCTCTCACTCACTCTATCTCTCTCCCTCTTTCTCTCACTCTATTTTCCATTGACAACTCTTCAACATTTTTTGCAATTTTTGTAATTTTGACACAATTGACCCCTAACTCACTCTAACCAACCCAAAGCATTATAAGTGGTCTAATTAGACCTTATTCAACCTAAGAAAATTACTCCAAAGAATAAAAATACCATTTTACCCTCCTTGACAACTTTTGTCTAAATTGACAACTTTTTGACATGATTTGCAACTTTTACATGTGGTGCCCAAAATGTCTCAAATAACCACAAAATGCAATGTCATCAATGGTATGGACATGTTTGAAAAAATTCATTACAAGTACTTTTCTTGTGGTATGGAGGTAGATGTATGTATGAAATTTTTTGTAGCATATAGACATGTTTGATAATTCCAAACAACTCGCTACCTTATTTCATAAAATGCTTTGGTGTGTTCAATAAAATGCAATGTAATCAACATTATTAATATGTTTCATAAAATTCATTACTCACTTTTTTTCTATGTGTTATTGTGAACATGTAGCATTCAAAATCATGCTAAGGAAGCGACCAAAGCCTCTAACACCAGAAGAATGTGCAGTAAAAAATGCAAGGAGAAGAGAATCATAAATTGTAGCTCGTGAAGCAAATGAATTGCAGACCATACAACCAAAAGTTCCCGTGCAATATAAGAGAGATGTACAATTGGAAAAACAAAGGGAAAAAATGAACAAAGTTCATGGAAGGACACAAATGGATCCCAAAGTTGGAGGCACATCATCAACCATAGGTGAAGTTCAATGCACATCTCTAGTTGAAGACACACTAGCAACAACATGTGGTCTTCCAAGTACATCAGAAATCACATCTACAATTGAAGACACACCATCAACAACATTGCATTTTGAAATTACATCAGCAAACATGCCTCTATTTGAAGTGACTCCACAAACGACATCTCAAGTTGGAGGTACAACATTGTTTACAAGTCAATCTCAAGGTATGTCATCAATTGCACCTTTGATTGAAGGTACACGATCTATCCCTGATGTTGTTGACATTCCTAATGTTAACAAAAATTTACATTTGAGAACTCCTCCTAGAGTTTTGCATAGAAAACCTAGAGTTTTTAATTGATATTGATTCCAATTTTTTGAAATGGATGCCTAATAAGATGTCAAAACATACATGTCAAAGATTTGCATAGATGATATGGAGTTTATTTTTTGAGAAGCTAAGTGAGGGTGGAAGATGTCAACTATTTGTTGAAATGATGAGGCAACTCAAATTTAGGCCAACCATGAAGGCTCTTGGGCTGAGAGTTTCGAATGACTCAAGTGAAAATTCTATCGTAAAGAACTTGATGAGTGCATACGAGAGCATAGGTTCTACCTCACGCACCAAGGATAGTTGTGCCACAAGACGTGTGATGACAACAACATTATTAAGCAGTCAAACAAGGAACAAGGTGAACCTTAAAAAGATAAGTAAGTCTTTGAAGACAAGTATATCATCTCTAATGAGATCCAAAGGAAGGCGTGAAAGATTGGGGGATCCAAATAGCAATGAGTTATGGACATTCTCGAGTAGAGTACCACAGAAAGATAAAAGAATTGCTCAAGGCTTGAGATCTTTAATAGTATATTATTGGAAGGATAACACAAGGACCTGTCCTAATCAAAGAGATGTTGTAAGGAGAATTGGTAGTAAAATCTATGAGCCACATCCAAAGCATTATTTGGATACCACTAATTTTTTGTTGATTTTGTACAAAAGTTTCCTGAAATTAAAATATTTCAAAGGTATTTTAAAATGCTAAATCCTTTTTATGTCAAAATAAATCACACACGCACTACTTTTTGTTGTAGAGTACATATTGATTTTTCTAACCATTATGATGTTTATCGACATATATGTGTAGATATGCATACTGACAATGTTTTGCAAGAATGTAACATAAGGTCTCCACCTAAATCCTCAAGGGAATTCTTATCTTCCATTTTATGTGAAAGAGAGGATGGTAAAAAAATTTACAAGTCATGTTTGGATGGCACATGTGATCATTGTGGTGGCATGCATCATTTTCCAATTTTCCAACACATGGCTAGTACACACACAATTGGAGACAAAATTGTTGAATTTGGAAAATACAAGACAGTGGCCTACAGTCTAAAAGATGGGAAAGAAGCAAAGAAGTGTGAATTAGTCAGTGATAATATTCCAAAATATTAGTTTATGGGCATTTTTAATGATTAGGTGGTGTATAAGTATGCAAGGCATACACAAAGCTCAATGGTTGGACTCACAATTTAATTTATGCAAGGACACGTTTCCACTTTACAACATCATTTTAGTTTTTGATTTCACGGAGAACTACACACTGCAACCACAAAACGAGGTGCAATAATAGTACTACAACTCCATGCAGGTTGCTATATTTTTGCATATAAAATTCATTTATGCAAATGATAGTATAGATGATAATAGGAAAGTATTGAGGGAGTATTACTTTTACATCAGTGATGATCGCACACATTCTCCTGAGTTTGTCCAAGGTTACTTTCAAATGTTCTATGTTGATCTGGCTAGTAGGGACATATCATTCAGTCAACATATCATATTTCAAATAACTATACATCACAATTCAAGATTGCCAGAATGTTTTACTAGTTGAGTAGGATGCATAGGATCAGTGGTCAACATATGTGGAACTTCTCAAAGGCCGGGCATGGAAAGGGGGAGCATGATGGAGCAGGTGCATGTATCAAAATATCCCTAGCATGAGAAGAGTTAAAGTACAAAGACAGTGTAAATTTGATAGATGCAAGATCAATTGTTGAGTGGTGCAATCATGCAATGGGTCTAGGTAGTCAAGGTAATTCTTTAGTTCATAGATTTTTTCATTTAGTAGATGATACTAACATTGCAAAATATGAGGATTTTTGTACACTAATAGGATTGAACGATCTACACTCTTTTAGAAGCTCCAATGCAGGTACATGGACTATCCATATGTGGAAGATGGCATGCTTTTCTTCTGCATGTACACTTCCAGCATGGAATGATTGCGAGTCAACAGAGTGGGTTGACAAATGGTCTGTAAGAAGTCTAACCCCACTTGACACTTATCAACTCCTGACAGCTCTACAAATTATGGATATGCAATCATCCATTGACTTTGATCATGTATCAGACCTTGTAGAACTAGGTAATATATCTTACTTTCAAGTTTTATTTTGATGTTCATTAAATACATCTAACAAGATGAACATATCAATGCAGGGCACATATATGTGGTGATTGCAGATGAAGACAATGAAGAGGGTACAAATTATTACTTGTGTTGTTGTATCGAGGCCAAAAAGAAGTTGAAGGCCCTAGTTATAGATGGAGAAAACATATAATATCCTACAGGTTCAGTGGTTGTTATTGGAACATGGCTTAGAAGGTACCTAGTTAAGAATGTTGGAGTTTGGTTGTTTGAGGACTTCAACACGCATTGGAATATTCTTCACTACTCGAACCTTGTCATCACCACCAACGTTTATCTAATCAAATATAAGGTAAGATTTGCAAACAAGAATTTGTGGAAAGTGCATGAGTCTGACCACAAGGCGATACTTGACACAATAAAGAGTAGAGCAGACCCAGATGGTTCCTTAGATTGACAGGTAAGTATGCACAATGAATTTTTAAAGTCATGTTATTGATCAATGCTTTATTTCAAGTGTTTAAGTTTGATTGTATAAGGGTTTGAAAAATTGCATTAATGTAGATATGCAAAATGATGGTTATATGCTGCTCTCTATTTGGTGTTGGGGCACCAAGCTTCGGTGGTTGTCATTAGGGTGATGAAGTATTGTTTTGGCTTGGATAAGGTCATATAGACCATTTCTTTATGTAATAAATCTATTTTAGTGGTTATTAGTGAGTTAGAAGGTTTTAGTTGCAAATTTGCTAAATTAGTGCAAAGTGTCATTTTTCAAATTTTGAAGTACAAGAAATGCATAGTGGTGAAGTTGAACGGTTAGGGAAGGCCAAAGGTCACTTGTGGCATTGGTTTTCAATAAATTCTTGATTAAGGGAGTTGAATATATGTATGTGAATCTTGAATTAAAGAGTGTGTAGAGAAGAGTGGAAGATTTTGTACAAGCATTAATCAATAAAGCTTTGTTTTCTTTGTAAATCTGAGTTTGTTTTTCTCTTTTTCAGTGTTGTAGTAGTCAATTGCATGAGCCCGTACTAAAGGGAATTGAATAAAATTGTTTTTATTTGGGTAGATGGATGTGTTAGCCATGTTTTTGTTTTTGTGACATTGAAATCCATCTTGTTTTGAGCTCTTAGGGTGGATTTTACTATAGGCAAGTCTGGAAGTCTAAATTTCAAGTTTTTTAGGTCATCAAGTGATTTAATGGCTCATTTCACCTAATGTATATACTGTAGCTTAGTGGAATGAGTCCATTAGGTTGGGAATAGGCTAGAATATTATTCTTGAAGCAGGGGAGATCATTTTTGAGTCATGGCATGTAGCCTTGGGTGTGAAAATGTGTGATTTTGAGTGAATTTGAGTGGTTTTAGAGTGTGAATGGATGAAATCCTTTGGGGAAGTCATTTGTGGGAGTATTTTGAGCATGTACAGACATCATATGGTATTTTTTGGGTGTTGTATGTGAGATTTAATTGTGGAAAGATTTATTTTCAATAAGGCTCCTTGGAAAACCTAGGTTTAGTGGCTTGAGAGTGAGGGTTTAGTGGATTGGTAGCTTGGTGAGTGGTTGGAGCTCTGAAAATTATGAAATATTAAGGTTGGTAACCTATTTAATTAATTTCCATGGTGTTTGACTTGATTGAAGGTGTTTGGGAAGGTGTCTCTTTGGAAAAGAGGCCTAATTGGCCTAGTTGCCCCTACGGTACAGTGGGATTTTGGAGAATACATTGAAAAACCCATCTCTAGGCCTCATTTGAGCTTATCACCACTTTAAAAACCCTTTTTTAAGCCTTCACATGCTTAATAATCCTTAATATTATGCTACCCCCAAACTTCATCCACTTTTAGTCTCTAAAACCTTAATTTTCCATCAAAAAATGCACTTCTCTCAACTAGGGCTTCATGCCCAAACATAGACATGACCTCCCCAGTCCTTGCAAACCTTCAAACACATCACACCCCACTAGATAACACTAAAACCAACTTGTTCTAGCATTCTTCAAAACAAATTCTTCAATTTGCTACTTCAACCCATGCCTTTTAGGCCTGAATTCATGCATTATATACTTGCTTGTCATTTGAATTGTCATTAATGAAATTATATATTAACTTATATGTTTATCTTATTTTCCTCTTGTAGGAGTAGGTGTTGGAACACTTGTAGGAGTAGGTGTTGGAACACTTGAAGGAGTAGGTGTTGAAATACCTTAGGGAGGAGGTGTCGAAACACCTGAAGGAGACAAAGAAAAAGAGATGCCTAAAGAGTTATGTGTTTATTTTATTTTGTGTTCAGTAAATATGTTCCTATTATCGACAATTGTATGCTAACTTGTATCAATTTGATGTTTTTGTTCACATATATAGATTGACATTGCAAAATTTGGTATGATTGGTTCTTTGAGAGGGGCATATTTTAGGACTCATGACAGTTTGAAGAGACATATATATATATGAGGTAATCAAGATTTCAATTTTAGAGTTCAATTATAATTCAATGTATATCAAGATTTTGATTTTAATTATTCAATTCTAATATAATATAACTAATCTCAATTGTGGTTTGAATTTTTCTTGTGCAGTTACCTTCAAAGCCAAAGAGTGCTTCAAAGAGGCTCCATTTTGATGATCCACTAGTAAGTAGTTTAGGATGAGATAGGCATTTTGGCATGTATATTTTGAATAGATATCGAGATGGCATATACTGCATTTTGTAAAACTTTATTTGAGTTGGCGTTGATGCCATTTTTGTATATGGGCATACACTTGATTATTGGATAATTTGATATATATATGTTGAGAATCAAAATAATTTGTTCATCATGTGCATGTTTAAACTGTTTAAAAATTTAATCTTGAGCAATGGTTAAATATCAATGTACAATAGCATAAAAAACAATGGTTATATTATATAGTTGACAATAAAAAATAATGAATAATGGTTAAATTATATAGTTTAAACAACTTTGAAGACAAGAACAATGGTAAAGTTTAACATTTTAACTTTAAATTTTAAATACACAAATCTCATTGTCTCACACTGCATATTTCATATTGCATTATCATTGCATATTGAAATTCAAAAAATATCATAGTTTTATGTTGATAAACAAGCCAAAGTGATGCAGAGCAAGGTGGAAAACTCTCAACAAACCAACCACCCTTTAATCTTCCTTCCAGACACAAAACACCATTGGAAGATAATGACCAGGGTACATAATCACTAAATCAACAATCATCTTCCAATGAAACAGTCACCAACACTCCAAAACTCAAAACCCTCACTTTTGACAAGTTTCAAGGGGGGTTTATTGAAGAACTCACCTCCAGACCTTTCCTCACTATTTCAATTCCTCCAACACCTTCAAATATGTCTGCTCTTGCTTAATTAACTCTTACAAAGTGCTGCCCCAAGTGTTTTCTATCACTACCCACTCTTAACCTCCAAATTTCACTCAAAACACACATTCTTGACAAATAGGCATCATGCCCAATCCCCCAAATGGCCACCCCTACTCCTGAAATCATACACACATGTTTCCTACACCTAATTATTCCTTTCCACTAACTTACAGTAGAATACAATGGGTGGAAAAGACATTTGGTGGAAATTTCCACACTGCCCCTATGGAAAAAGCATGAATTTAGGCGTAGGAGGCATAGCTTGAAGTAGCAAATTAAAGCAATAGTTTAGAAGAAGGTTAGAACCTAGTTGTTTTAGTGTTATTAGGTGGATTTTGATGTGATAGAAGGCTTGCAAAGGCAGGGTAGGTCATTTGGATGTTTGGGCTTGAAGCCCTAGTTGAACAAAGAGTGAAAATGGGTGATTGAGAGGTTTTAAGAAGGAAATGTGTGAGAAATTTTGGGGTAGCATAATTTGAAGGTGAATTAAGTTTATGCAGGGTGAAATAAGAATGTTTGAAAAGATTTTGAGGTTGAATGAGGTCTGGAGATGGGTTTTTCAATAAACACCTGCTTATTTGGTGAAAAATGAGGTTTTCATGAAAGAGGGTCTTAGCAAGTGAGCTTTGACTCAGTGGTTGAAGAATTTGTGGTTTTGGAGGCAGTTTCAAGACTTTCTAGTGGTATTTTGAGTGGGCAACAAGATTGAAGGAGAGTTCCTATGTTAAAGTCGGCTAATTGGAGCCCATTTTCGAGCATTCAAGGTTAGTTTGATGGTATGGTTCCAAATTAAGTACATATGATTTTGTGATATGTTTAAAAGTGCCCTAATGGGTTCCTAAAATGGTAGTTTGTTTGTGGCTTTGAGTGGTCTCTTGACAGTTGTGAGAGGAAAACCTAGGTTGCACACCTACAAGACTAAATAGTGAAGTTGAGAAGAGTCACCCTTGTTAGGGTTTGAATGTTGGAATTTTGATTTCTTCAAGTGAATTTGAGAAAATTCATGTTTAGGCATGGTCCTCTTTTTCACTAAACATGCGAAATCGCTTCGAACTACATTGAACCAACAAAATCCCTTAAGAGTCCAAAGTACAAAATGGCTACAAAATTCAACATGTTTGTATTCATACATCGTGATTCCTAGAAACTTCTCGTCTAAGCCTATGGGATTGTGTTGGGCCCCTCTACAATAACCTCTCTCAATTTTTGCTAATTCAGAGGCCTTTTCCCTGTGGTGGTGAATTCTCGTTTGGGCAAAAAGTTGTCAAATGCAAGTAGTTGAAAGTTGCAAAGTGGTGCAACTTTCGTTCTACAACTCATGTAACTAAAAAAACCATTCCAACGTGTCCGGGTGGGTACTTTTACGCTAGGCATGGTCCTCTTTCGTACTGAAACACGTAAAATCGCTTTGAGCTACATTCAACCGACATAATCCCTTAAGAGTCCAAAGTGCAAAATGGTTGCAAACTTTAGCATGCTCGTATTCAGACACCGTGATTCTTAGAAACTTCTCATCTAAGCCTATGGGATCACATTGGGTCCCTCTACAATAAGCTCTCATTTTTTTCTATCTTGGAGGCCTTTTCCCATGGTGGCGAATTCTCACTTGGTGAAAAAGTTGTCAAATGCAAGTAGTTGAAAGTTGCAAAGTGGTGCAACTTTCGTTCTGCAACTCTTGTGACCAAAAATACTATTTTGAAACATCTGAGTGGGTACGTTTATGTTAGGAATGGTCCTCTTTTGAACCAAAACACGTGGAATTGCTCTGAGCTACATTTAGCCAACAAAATCCCTTAAAAGTCCAAAGTGCAAAATGGCTGCAAACTTCAACATGCTCGTACTCAGACACCATGATGTTTAGAAACTTCTCATTTGATCTTATGGGATTGTGTTGGGTCCCTCTACAATAACCTCTCTCAGTTTTCACTATCTTAGAGGTCTTTTCCCATGGTGGAAAATTCTTACTTGGAGAAAAAGTTGTCAAATACAAATAGTTGAAAGTTGCAAAGTGGTGCAACTTTCATTCTACAACTCATGTGACCAAATGGACTATTCTGATGCATATAGGTGGGTACGTTTACACTAGGCATGGTCCTCTTTCACATCAAAATATGCAGAATCGCTTCGAGCTACATTCAACCGACATAATCCCTTAAGAGTCCAAAGTGCAAAATGACTGCAAACTTTAGCATGCTTGTATTCAAACACCGTAACGCTTAGAAGCTTCTTGTCTAAGCCTATGGGATTGTGTTGGGCCCCTCTACAATTAAATCTCTTGGTTTTCACTATCTCAAAGGCCTTTTCTCGTGGTGGAAAATTCTCGCTTGGGGAAAAAGTTGTCAAATGCAAGTAGTTGAAAGTTGCAAAGTGGTGCAACTTTCATTCTACAACTCATGTGACTAAATAGACTATTTTGATGCATCCAGGTGGGTATGTTTACGTTAGTCATGGTCCTCTTTTGCATCGAAACATGTGAAATCACTTTGAGCTACATTCAAACGATAGAATCCCTTAAGAGTCCAAAGTGAAAAATGATTGCAAACTTTAGCATGCTCGTATTTAGACACCATAATTCTTAGAAACTTCTCATATGAGCCTATGGGATCACGTTGGGCCCCTCTACAATAACCTCTCTCATTTTTTTCTATCTCAGGGGCCTTTTCTCATGGTGGTGAATTCTCGCTTAGGGAAAAAGTTGTCAAATGCAAGTAGTTGAAAGTTGCAAAGTGGTGCAACTTTCGTTTTGCAACTCGTGTGATCAAATGGACCATTCTGACACATCCAAGTGGGTACGTTTATGCAAGGCATGGTCCTCTTTCACACTGAAACATGCGGAATTGCTCTAAGCTACATTCAACCGACATAATCCCTTAAGAGTCCAAAGTGCAAAATGGTTGCAAACTTCAACATACTCGTATTTGGACACCATGATGCTTAGAAACTAATTTTCTAAGCCTATGGGATCACGTCGAACCCCTCTACAATAACCTCTATCATTTTTTTCTATTTCGGAGGCCTTTTCCCATGGTGGCAAATTCTCGCTTGGGGGAAAAGTGGTCAAATGTAAGTAGTTGAGTGTGAAAAAATGACTTTTTACCCATTCCACTGTTAGAAACCCATGATCAGATTTGCAAACCAAATAACCTTCCACAGAAGAGAAAAATCAGAAAAGGCAGAGATATTGCAAAAAGATGTGCAACATTAATTATTCGAGAATTCAATTAATTACAAGATATGATTTGCTTTATAAAAGCAAAGATGCAAACCTAATCTTATCTTGAGCAACAAGATAGCTCGATAAGATAAAGATGAGATCCTAAAACCTAGGAAATAAATATGCCTAAGTAAACTTATGCAAATGTGTAATTAAATATTAATTACACCAACACCCCCCCATAAGTGCAACTTAGGGAGAAGTAGATTATTATGCAAATATGAGTCCCGGCAACAAGGCCTGATCAGGTACTCATGTACAAATGCTTAAGAGAGAGAAACCCCTCTGAGATGAACTGTTGCGAAGAATCACGGAAGAACTCTGTGGAGTAACACTGGAACTTGATATAGGCAAAGTAAGGAAATATTCTTCTGTATACTACTGAAACCGGATGAGAGTCACTGATTGACTCAAGGAATCATGATAAAGCAACAGAAGACCCGATGCCACGGAACACTCGAAAACTCCAAACGGGAACAACTTTGGAATCTGTGAGCAACAATAGATGAAAAAGATGAACCCATAATGATGACAAAATCTGGAAACCATGTATCTCGATGCCGATGCCAAACTGTGACTGAAACTCTTCCATGGGAAGGAGTACCAAAAATAGACTCTGGAACAATAACCACAAAAAAATGGCCCTCAAATTGAGATGGATCCAATGTGGATCATTAACCATAGGCTCTCAATCTGAAGTGTGAACCAATGAATCCGACATGTGTCAAGCAAGATAAGAATTGTGGCCAAAAGAAACTAAGAGACCAAATAGACTCATGTGAGTTGCCATCAAAACAAGATGAATATGGATATGCAAAAAAACCCCCCGAATGGAACTTTATCATAGTTCATTTATTACAATAACCCACTGATTGTAAAAGGAGAGAATACAAACATGCATAAGAATAAAATAGAAATTGATGTCAGATCTGTGTAGAGGATAGAATCAGTTTTCCGATGCCGCAAGAATGACGAAAAACGGATCACTGAGTCAAAAGATATGTCCTTCGAAGCAAAATCTGAACATCTGAATTCTACTGGAAAATATCCCATCAAATAGAAAAATTTCTAGAAACAGACTGCACCATCAGAAAATTGGGCTCGCCAGCTTTCCGGCGATATTTCGTTTCAAAAAATCCACCTCCGGGATCAAAAGTTATGATGAAATGAAAAAAAGGGCTATTCAAGGGCAAATCAGGATATTCAAAGGCTAAATGGGGGCAATTTTCCGGCTCCTTCTGCTTTAGCCCTTGGTCCGCCATATGACCGCGGGCAGGGCTGTGGCGAAAAAAGAGCCCACCACCGGTGGTGGCGGCGGGGCTGAGGCCGGCGGCGACCGGGGAGGCGCCACCCCCATAGGCAGAGCCCCCGGTCGGTAATAGGACCGAGAGCGAAGGTAAAAGGGCTGGCGTGGTAGTGAAATCACCGGCCGGTGGGAGATGCCGGAAGGCGTAGAAAACAGCGGGTTGAGGAAAACTAAAAGCCCGGCGGGTAAAATGGGAAGCGGCCGACGGTGGAAACCAGTTGGGGAATTCGCCGGAAACAAAAAAGGCTAGCTGGAGGGTACGGTACAGTCGGTGGGGGCCGACAATGCTGCACACTGAGGTATGATAGTACCAAAGATTGCAGCATGGAAAAAATAAACCCCCCCTGAACATTTAAATAAAATGCCTCCAACATAAATTATTTTATGCCCAAAATTTTAATAAAGCCCGATTAAAATTATTTTGCAGAATATATCAAAATATTTTTTTTTTCTGCAACTAAATTGTACCCTGTACCTGGCGGGCCGTACGGCCTACTGGGTAAAAAAATTTTGCCTTACGAATAGCTGATGTCTAACATAGGCGAGTTATATGTCATTTTTCATCTCTCGGACATTCTGGATCTGATGGCGAGGTCCGATCTGCCTGAAAACGCACCAGAAGCTTCGCAACTCCCAGATCTGACAAATCTTCAAACCCTCATAACTTTGGCAAAAAATGTCGGATTCAGGCAAAACAAAAGTCAATCTTGACTTTTTCGATAGCACTGGACTCGAAAATGAGCTCAGATTTCCTCCAACGTGCGCCGAAAGCAACCATGTAAGAACACCCAAATAGAGAGACAAACTCGAGGTATGAAACCCTCGAGGAATCCCGAATGAATTCTGCGTTGAATCTCTCCAGAAATCTGAGAAGGGGCTGCAAATCAAGGCTCTGATACCATGTTAGAAACCCATGATCAGATTTGCAAACCGAATAACCTTCCACAGAAGAGAAAAATTAGAAAAGGCAGAGATATTGCAAAAAGATGTGCAACATTAATTATTCGAAAATTCAATTAATTACAAGATATGATTTGCTTTATAAAAGCAAAGATGCAAACCTAATCTTATCTTGAGCAACAAGATAGCTCGATAAGATAAAGATGAGATCCTAAAACCTAGGAAATAAATATGCCTAAGTAAACTTATGCAAATGTGTAATTAAATATTAATTACACCAACATCCACCCATTGTATCCTACTGTAACTTGGTGGAATGGAATAATTAGGGGTAGGGAGCATATATGCATGGTTTTTGGAGTAGGGGAGGCAAGTTGAGTAGTTTGGTGTGATGCCCTAGTTGGTAATTTGATGAGTTTTGGTGAACATAAGTGGTTTAAGAGTGGAAATGGTTGAAATCCTTTGGGGCAGTAGTTTGTGAGAGACTTTTAAGCATGTACAGGTTCTTTTAAGCATTTTTGATGCTTTGGAAAGGTGTTATGAGTTGTGGGAATAGAATTTTCAATAAACCCACCCTAAACTTGCTAAAAATGAGGGTTTTGTAAAGTGGGCTTAAAGGAGCAGTTCTTAGGCTAAAGATTGTGGATATGGAGGTTTTGTGGTCTAATAAATGACTTTCTATAGTTATTTGGGATGGGAAGATAGTTTGGAGTATAGTTAGTTTGAAAATTTGGCCTAATTGGCCAATTGGGTGTATCTCCTTGGTGTTGTCCTTTCAAATCAGGACCATCAAGGTTTCAAACACCCATCAAGGTACTCAACAACATACCACAACCATTCAATAGGTTACTTTGATACAACTCTCTCAAATCAGGCTTTTCACACCAACTAGGCCTCAGATTAGGTCACTTTTACAAAGGGACTCTACCTTAAACTTTCCCTTTCACTCAAAATTCAATTGGGAAACTCTCTATAGGTTACCAAACCAAAGATTCCATAATTTATTCTCAGAAATCCACCATCCAATATACATAAACTCAAAACCCTCTTTTATAGCCAAAAATAAAGGGTTTTAATAGAAATCACATTTCCAGACCTCAATCAAACTTGACACCACCTCAAACTAATCTAAAAACCTCTAAACATACTCAATTCAATAAGAAAAAATCCTGCCCCAACCTATTTCACTCATTACCATATCAAAACCTCTCTTTTCCACTTGGAAAACACAATTTTCCACTATAGGGCTTCATGCCCAACACATTTTCAGGCCTCCCCTGCACTCTCTCAACATTACCTCACTTTTTTTATTGATGTTCTAGTCCCATTCCACAAGTTACAAGAGCCATAAAAAGTGGAATGGTTCGAGTTTACATTTTAAAGGCTATAAACCCTTAAAATAGGTTATAAAACCAATCATAAAGAATTTGCTCAAACTTACACCAAATCCACTGTTGGATGCTCAAATCAAATGCAATAAGCTGAAAATTCACACCTTAAAATGAATTCAAAATATATTTAGAACATTATGCAATTGTACGGGCCGTATAGTCAATGGAAACTCAAAAAATACAAAAAAAGTGGAGAAAAATAGAGTATTATTAATGTTACAATCTTCCAAATCTTCAAAAATCTAACTTACATTGATGGTTTCTACCTTATTTATGATTTTTCCCTCCAAAATAACTTTCCTAATTCCTACAATTGGCTTTTGAAATACTATGACCATTTTCCTTCCCTAAAAATGCAATTTTGCAACTTTTTAGCAATTTTACATCTTTTTTCAATAGTTTGCACTTTTTGCAAACTTGACATTCTAAACATCTAGCTATCAACTAAAATGGCATGTTACAAGAGAAAATGGTCTCATTGACCTTATTTTAGACAAAATACCTCAAACCTAAAGCCTACTCCTCAAAACCTTGAATTGACAACTTTTATTCAATGGTGCTCCTGCACCAAAAAATGTGGTAACATTAAAAAGGCAGTGAACTCTTTGAAAAAATGCCTAAAAAAATGAGGTCTCATGGTGATGGAATTCCATGACAATCAAAATAAATTTTATTATCATGGGATTCCATCACCTTGAGACCACATTTCTTTGAGACATCTTTTCAAATAGTTCAATGCCTTGTCTATAGATTGTCATGACATTCCATCACCACATTTATTTGATGCATTTTTCAAACAATTCACTGCCTTGTCTATGCTATTGCTTACTATTATACTTTTGATATATTTTCTCCAACCATCCATAGCTTGTTCGAAAGCACTTGTTTTAGGATTTTAGCCATAGCAACAAGGCAGTGAACTATTTGACAAGATGCTTTGGTAGACATGTATGAAAAATGTGGTAACATAGAAAAGGCAGTGAACTATTTGAAAAAATACCTCAAAGAAATCTAGTCTCATAGAATGCCATGATAAGAAAATACAATTGGTAGCTACTCCTAGTTATTAGTTATGCAATGTGAAGTAATTACATAATTGCTTAGGTTGACTTTGTAGAAACTATATTGCAATTGAAATTTTGTCATCTATTGTTGGCCTCCTACAACGATTTTAATAATTAAGCCTTTACAGCCATGAATCAGAGATTGGACATCTAACCTGAATAGATATCTCAATCATCATGAAAGTTCATTTAACTTGTCAACCCAAGGACGTGAACTTGAAATGGGTCAGTACATTATGTGCACAAGGAACTCAAAGTAGCCATTGCATTCTACAACTAAGAAACACAATACTTAAAGTAAATTGCTTAAAAGGGAAAGAGACAAATGTTGAATATCAATCAACGACTATGCTAAGTTGAAATGCATAACAGGAATAAAAATATAAGCAACGAACGGGACACTACTCTATCTACTTTGGCTACAGGAACAATCACAAAATGGAATTTTAGTGGTTGTAGGAACAGTCAATGTCAAATTTCTAAATAAGTACTAAACATGAAGTAATACTAAACTAATGCTAAACTAATAGGATAGATTACTCACCAAGTGGGCCCCCCTAGATAAGTATCCTCTAAACTAATAAGAACTCAAGTGCTTGAACTCATAACTTTATTTTATTCACTGTAAATCATGCATACAAGAGAGTAATGTATTTGTATCACTAAAACTAGAGAATGAGAGTACAATATCAAATCGTGCAACTTCTGAAGGAGTGCCAAATCATTATTTATACTACAACTAAACAAGGCAATCAACTCCATGACTGGGAGGATGCTATTTAGGGAAAACAAGGGAAAGTGGATTGATGGCGGTTACACATGCATGGAATCTGGTCAGACATGCAAGTCCAGATGCAGATCCAGCACAATAGTAACAGCCATGCATTTCAATCATTAAGGTCCACTACAAGGTGGTTACATTCAGTTGCTTGAAGAATCTTGTCGCCAGCTGCCTTTGACTTGGAGCGATTCCTTAGCTGGACATTATGGTGCATGCCTAGCTAGCGGTGTCTTCCTCAACTTGGTGTATTAAATTTGCATGTCAAGGTCAATACACATAATAACTACACATCTATAACCACTCTAAGAATCATCCATTAATCACATGCAAAATCAATATAGTTAACCCACATAATATGTCAAATGTCATTAAAGCTTGCAAAGATAGGATAATGTCAAATGTCAATGGTTTGAGGGAAACATTATGCAAATACCAACATTTAATCATCAAATTTTAAGACATCAACTGACAAATAGTCTATAGATTCTACCCAAAACTAGACCAAAAACTAGGCTCATTACTCCCCCCAACCTAACATTTTGCTAGTCCTCTAGCAAGGGAAGAGTTGTTCTTTTTCTTGGTCAAGGCTCTAAAATTTGTAACTGAGAGTTGTCCAACATTAGTGGCTACAGTGCATGAATCAGGATCCCAATAGAATCCTCCCAATCTGTCAAATCTATTTCATCTATGCCTCTCTGTAGCAATGTCATACTAGTAGAATTTGAAGTTTGGCACAGGCCACATGAGCATGGGTGGCTGGAAAGTCAAAGGAAGCCAAGACCGTCCCTGAGTTCTCCCAATCTGAATATACCTATCAATTATTTTTAGTGTTGTAACATAATTGTAGATGGAATGAGGCTCAACCTGTTTCATCTCATTAGTCAAACTATTCCATCTTTGTGACAAACATAACTTCATGGTTTCCTCCTTTGTTGTTGTCTTTACCTCATACTCGTTGTAAACTGTCTCAATCCAAGACATAATCCTATTGTCATAACTTGGTCTAAATAGCATTCTATGCCATTCTCTGTAAATATCCCTTGGGTTGCTTGATTCAGCTCTAACATGTAGAGGGATATCAGACTCCAATTGCTTATAAGCACCATGTTGTTGTCCCCAACTAATCTCATTTTGCACCCAAGACATGAATGCTCTCAATTGAACATCCCCAACATACAATAGCGGATTCCAATCATGGTCTTTTGTGATAGTGTAATTATGCAAATAAAATTCACATAGCAAATTCTTCATTTCAGGGGAGGCAATCCTATAAGAATTAAAGAATTCCATAGGGGTATCAATAGAAGGATTCAAACTTGAGCAATTCTTGACATATTAAAAGAGATATACTTCTCTTTCAGGAGCAAAGCATAGACCCTTAGAGGGGTCCTACATTCCAAAATCCATGGTGCCAAAGCTGCCATATCATCCACCCTCTAGTTCAAGCTGGCAATTTTTGCATTTTTATCCTCAATCTCTTCATCTTTATTTTGAATTTCCTCCTTCAATTTCCATTTTTCCTTTTTCCATTCTTCCTCCCTTCTTTGTATGTTTTTCCATAAATTTAAAATTGTTGCATATATTGTAAAACTAGGAGGATTATGAATTCCTACTAGTCTTTTTGTTGATGGCGGCTCCTCATAAGGCACTATCTGCATGGACTCAGGTTGTCTAGTTATCTCTAGATACAAAGGTGTTGTTTCTTCTTCCTTTTATTGCAAGGACTCTTGTTCTTGTTGTGGCTGTAGGAACTCTTGTTTTAGTTATGACTGTTGCTACAAGATCTCTTGCTCATGTTGTAGGACCTCTTGCTCATGCTGCAGGAAGTCCTAATTTTCCTCCAATTCTTTTGCAATGTTAGCAAGATCGGCCACTATTATATTTTTTGCTCTCCTAAATATGTATTTTTCCTCTTCAACATTCTCCTACTCCATTGGAGCTTCAGGGTCCTCATGTGAGGTCTCACTAGGTTTAGGGATTTCTTATTGAGGAGTACCAATCACAGACCCAGCTGGTCTTGATTTCCTTGGAGGTCTCTCACGTTTTCCTTTGGTTGTAGGATGAATAGTATCATGCTTACTCTTCTTAGAACTTGGAACTTTCTTTCTACAAATTGTGTCTTAACCTTCCCTATTCTCATTTCTACCTCTCTTTAATGTGCCCTAGTTTTCATCAGGGTTTCAAGTGGGATGTCATCATCAAAATATGAGGGAGAGCTTTCTTTTTTTGAGTGCTCTATTCTAGAAGAACTAATTTCTATGGTTTCTATTGCTACAGGATGGTTCACGATAAAGTTGGCTCCAGATGTTGAAGCACTAGGAATGGCTTCATTCGTGCTTACTTCCCTGCTAGACCTACGGGATTGAGGCAAATCCCTAGGTTGTAAGTGCTCAGGTCTAATTTGATCAACATTTATAAACTCTTCCCAAGTCATCCTAGATACATCATGTAGGGACTTTTCAACTAACAATTTAATCAACCAATGGTGGGAAATAGAATTATCCCTACCTTTTTGGGTCTCGACCACCATAATTGAGAGAAGACTATACAACATGTTGGGCACATTCATCCTCCTTATGTGCCTCATGTGATTCAAAAGCTTGAAGTGGACAGAATGCAAGTTTGACTGGCAACCCTCACAAGTGATGTATTTGATAACATACACAACTATTTTCTTTAATGGCTTAGGCAGAGACATTCTCTTTGCACCTTCTTTGTCTATGCTCAATGGGGGGTTGTTTGGCTCTGTAAACTCAGCTCTAGCTGATCTAGCATCTCTAGAGGCAGGGTAGTTTTCACCATCAGCTGGTAACCCTATGACCTCTGCAATTATTTCCTTTGTTGCCACAACTTCAAACCCTTTTATTGTGGCTTTTCCTTTTGAAAATTTTTGGAAAAATTCAAGGGAAATGCTTTCTTCAAAGCCATCCAGCTTCAAGAAGTAATCTAACCATCCACAATTTCTAAATTCTGCCAAGCACTATGCATCTTACAGTAAAATATCATGCATTGTCGGCTCATTTTGAATTAACCCACCTCCCATTGTCTACAATCAAACAAATGCTTTGCAACTTCTTTCCTGCAATCCCTGTCTGAAAATCAAATGCACTTTCTTGTTGTATCTGCTAAATTCTAGTACCAACCTCCTAAATTTCTAGTGTCAGTGTCAACTGAATTTCATTTCTTTTATTTTTCCTTCTTGCTTGCAACTCAAGATTACGACAGGGTAATAATGGCAAGAAAAGGAGTGATAAAGGGAAATTATGATAAGAAGAAATGGCGGTTGCAATTATTGTCACTTCACACATGCAAGTCGTCCTCTCACTCAGATTTATATCAGCTCATTTTAAAACTTCAGATGCAACCTAATATGATTTGACACATGGGCAATAAATTCACAAAATATTTGCATCTTTTTCTTTCCCCTCCCCCTAACCTAAATTTGGACATGTGTCCACACATGTGAGATGGGAGTGGCGATTGACAGGTAATAATGGCATTTATGTAAATATCTATACTAATGTGTAGTGATTAAATGAACGCACTTAAAAGATGATTAAAGATAGCAATTAATGCACACATAAAGTAATGCTCACCTTTTTTGGAGAATAAATTAAGCAATAAATGAAGTGAAATGAGGTGAGGTGGAATGAAGTGATGGAAGAGAGAGAAAGGTGGTAATGGATGGGTGGATGGGCGAATGGAAGAATAAATGGACTTCCACATAAGTGAAATTCTTTATTATGAAAAGTACGTATCTTAATTAGCCAAAAGGAGGGACACTAGGTCCACTTCCTTCAGCTGCAGGAAGCTCTAGTGCTAAATGCTAGATGAATTGTTGCAAGAACTCTTCTTTGGAAGCTGGCTTGTGGTATAATCTAAGGCGATGACCATTGAAAACTAATTTGAATCTGACAGGGTCAATGGTAGTAAGCTGAACAACTCCATTAGGAAAGACCTCAGCAACTTCATATGGCCCTAGCCACCTTGTCTGCAATTTTCCTGCATTGTCCTAGTATTTTGAGTCATAGAGCAAGGCCCAATCTCTTGGTTTGAATTTCTTGTCCCTGATAAATTTTTCATGCCACTTGATCCTCTAATTTCGCATTACTTTTGTATGTTTCAAGGTTTCTCTTCTTATCTCATCCAAAGAATTTAGCTACATGATTTTTTCTCCCTATACCTCAAAAATATTCATCCCCAAATGTACTGCAGTTCACAGAGTCTTATGTTCAAATTCAACTGCCATCATAGCTATCTTTCCATACAACAACTCAAATGGTGTGAATCCTGTAGTTGTTTTCCAAGTTGTCTTATAGGCCCAAATAGCTTTTGGTAATCTGTTTGCCCAATCCTTTCTATGGAAAGCTATTGTTTTAGTTAGAATGGCTTCAATTTCTCTATTGGTCACCTCAACTTGGCCATTAGCTTGGGGGTGATAAGGAGTAGACTTCTTGTGCCTTATATTGTACTCATTCACTAGTGTTGCAATAAGAGTTGATGTAAATTTTGGCCCTTAATCAGTCACTATTTTTCTTGGGACTCCATATCTTGTGAAAATCTCTTCATAAAGAAATTATGCAACTTTGTTATCTCTTGCATGTTTCATGGCCTTAACTTCTACCCATTTTGTCACATAATCAGTGCATACCAATATATAAGACTTACCATTTGATGGAGGGTCAATTGGTCCCACAAAGTCCAATCCCCACTTGTCAAAGGGTGTGGTTACTACCGAAGGGAAAAGTGGCATCTCATCAGATCTAGTTGGTCTGCCCATCCTTTGACATCTATCACATTTTCTAGTATACCTTCATGCATCCTTGTGGAGTGTTGGCCAATAATACTCTGTGTTCAAATTCTTCATTGTTGTCCTTTTGGCTGCAAAGTGTCCTCCACATGGTTTGTTGTGACATGCATGCAAGATGTCATATGTCTCATCTTCTCTCACACATCTCCTAATGACATGGTCAAGTCCAATATAAAACAAACATCCAACAATCCAAGAGAAAGGAAAATATTTTTCAATAAGTTCCCTTTTCTCTTTTGGGGAGAAGTGAGAAGGAACTCTACTTGTGACCAAGTAATTGGCTATGTTAGCATACTAGGGTGTTTGTACACTGAGGGAGAATAGATGCTCATCAGAAAAAGAGTCTTTGATGGGTTGATTGTCTTTTGATGTAGTTATTATTGGAAGAAAATTTGCAATAACATTGGCCTTCCCTAGCTTATCCACAATGGTTATATCAAACTACTGCATCATTAATAACCATCTTTCCAATATTCCTATGATCAAAGGTTTATTCATGAGATATCTAATGGTTGCATGATTAGTGTGCACAAATATTTGGTAGCCTGTTATGTAATGTTTGAATTTGTTCAATGCATAGATTACTGCCAGCATCTCTTTCTTTGTCACTATATAATTGAATTCAGCTCCTTGTAAATTTTTGCTTACAAAGTAAATAGAATTTTCAACAACTCCCTCTTTCTATCCTAAGACCGCTCCTATGGAATAATCTGATGCATCAGTCTGGATGTGGAAAGGAAGCTCCCAATTAGGTCCCTTGAGTACAGGAGCATGAGTCAAAGCTGCCTTCAAGTCAGAAAATGCCTTGTCACAAGCTTCAGTCCACTGAAATTCAACATCCTTAGTGAGAAGGGTATACAATGGTGCTACTACCTTGCTGAAATCTTTGATGAAATTCCTATAATATCCTACATGACCCAAGAAACTCCTAACATCCTTTTATTTTGCAGGTGTAGGCAGATTTTTGATTACCTTAATTTTTGTAGGATCTACTTGAATTCCCTTGTGGGAGATGTAGTGGTCAAGAACTACATCTTCTTGCATCATCATGAAACACTTTTTGCTATTAAAGGACAAGTTTTTATCTTCACATCTTTGTAGGAATTTCTTGAGATTTTCTAATGCTTGATCAAAATCAACACCATAAGTGGAGAAGTCATCCATATAGTTTTCCATGCAATCATGAGAAAGTCTGAGAATATTCTAATGATTGGCCTCTAGAAAGTTGCAGATGCATTGCATAAGCCAAATGAGAGTATTGAATAGGAATAGGTCCCCCATGGATAGGTAAATGTGGTCCTCTCCTAGTCTTCTGGTGCAATTTGGATCTAGTTGTAGCCGTTGAATCCGTCTAGAAAAGAGAAGTATTGCTTTCCTACAAGTGTGTCCAAAACTTGATCAATGAAGGGTAAAGGAATGCAATCCTTCTTGGTGATAGCATTAAGTTCCCTATAATCAGCACAAACTTTCCTTTTCCCTCCTTTCTTCAGCACAATCACCAATGGAGACACTCACTGACTATCTGAAATGGGGTAGATAAATCTTGCATCTGGTAATTTCTGGAATTCTCCTTTCACAATCTCTCTTAGTGTAGGGTTAATTCTTTTTTGTGGATGTCTTACTGGAGTACAATCATCTCTGATATAATTTTTTTGTGTACAAAATTTAGGATCCAGTCCCTTCATATCATGATAATCCCATGAAAATGCATGCTGATGGACCCTTACTAGGTTCGCTAATAACAATTCTTGTTCTTCATTCATTTTACTATTAACATTCAGATATCTTCCTTCTGACACCTAGACTTGTGTAGTTAACTCTATCATGGCTGCTTCATTAATACATGGTACCTTTAGTTCATATGGAAAAAATGTATGGAACATACCTGTTGCTGCAGGAAGTCTGTCTACAAGAAGAGTGGTTGCAAGAAGATCATCTGTAGGAAGAACGTCTACAGGAATAGTGGATGCAAGAAGAGCAAACAGAAGTGTCATGACTGAAGTAGAAGATGATGCTTCCTCCACTTCACAATGGTTTTGAATGATGTTAGCCAACACTTCATCCTTGTCTTGGAGTTGCATGAAAGAGCTTCTGCCTAGCATCATAAGTTGTGCAACAAAATTAACTTCCTTGGCCTCTTCACCAACTTGTGGCCATATGGGATTATCTTCATCATGAGATGGCTGAGTACGTGGATAAAGAACACAATTTTTAGTGCTCCTCCCATTTGAAATGGTCATGTCACCTGACCGACATCCAATGTATACATCTACAATTGCTAACCAAGGCCTTCCAAGAATGATGGGATACCCGCCTAGTGTAGCCTTAGGAGAAAGAGTCATAAAATATGTTGGGTATTCCCAGGAGTCTAGAACTACCACAAGATCCTCCACTACACCATCAGGGTTAATAGTAGAGCTATCAAAAAGTTGCAAGACAGTAGGAGTATATCTCATACTTGCAATGTTTAGTTTTTGTAGGATGTCTTTGGTCATTACATTGATTGTTGCCCCTAAATCAACTAGAGAATTCTTCACTTGGATCTCATTTATGGCAACTGCTACCATAGGATTGCCTGGGTCAGTATATTTGGGAATAGTCACTTTTCCTAGCATGATGTCAGCTAGTTGGCCCACCACATGAATTGTAGTTGGGTCTTTCCTTTTTCCTACCTAGCTTTTTGAGATAGGATTTTTTTATTGCTTTGTCATAGATTGTAACATCCTTTATGGCCTAAAATAGGGGTATCTAAACACATATATGCTTCAACTAATCCAAGATATCAAAAGTGGTATCCTCTTTTTCTTCTTTCTTCTTGGCAACTTCTAATATCTGAAGAAATGGTGGTTCTTGCTCGGTCTGCTTGGCTTGGACTGGTTCAAGATTTTTAGTTGCATTTGGTTGAATAGGATCATTCAAAGGCTCCTCCTCCTCTTCCATAGGAAGCTCAGTAATGATGGGATTGGAAGGGGTTGGTAGAGTGGTTCCTGAATGTAGGTGGATATCACTTACACTCACAACATATGCAGGGAATCAATTTGAATCAGCAGAATATGCAGGCTATTGTTATGGTTTGTTATTTGGATTAGGTGTGGGATGAGCTGGTAGTTGAGTAGGTTTAGGTGCATTTGAGCTTGGATTAGCAGGTGGAGGCATTATAGCAGGTTGTTGGGGCTGATAAGGTGGCTACATGTAACTGGTTGTCTGATTAGGCCATTGTTGTCCTCTCCATTGATTTGTTTGCTGCCAATTTCTTGGAGGTGGTTGCTAGTGCCCTTGAAATTGTTGCCAATTCCCCTGATGTTGTTGCCACTGGGGTGGAGAACTATGATGATTGGGCCAACCATTTCAAGGGTTACTCCAAGTTTGTGGTGGATATCCTCCATAATTGGGTGGATATGGGGGTTTCCATTGGTTACCAGATGAATAGGAGTTAAAATATGGTCCAACATAGGATAGTGGATCTGGTGGCATACCTTGTATTGGAGCCCAAGTCTTCCTTTGAGCAACATAGTAGACTAGTTCTTCAATATAAATTGGATTGAACTTAGGTGAAACCTGCTTGCTTTCACAATTAGCTACCATTTTACATTTGTAGTCCTTCTATTTTTGTCTGCAGTGGGGGCAATAATCTATCAACATTGTCTCTACTTCCTCTTGCTTCTTCTTGGCCTGAAGCATATCTAGCTTAGTAGCTAGATTGTTGATAATGTCCTGCTTGAAGTTTTCCAACAAATGAGTGATGTCCATTCTTGAAACTCCATCAATAGTTGACTTACCAATTGAATATTGATAAGCTCTCCCTTTCTTTGAAGCTTCCCTAGAGTACTTCTGACATATTTTCTTGATATCCTCCCAAGGAGCTTGAGAGATATCTCCTACCATGAGGTCCAAGGCATCAGTACAGTTGTCATTGATTCCTTTCAGGAAAAACAAATTTTGTGAGTCCTCATTAAGTGCATGGTGTGGGGACTTTTGCAAGAAAAATAGGAACCTTGCAATGTAATCTTCTAGGCTCTCATCTTCCTTGTGTTGCATCCTGAAAATGTCACCTCCTCTCGTGTCACTGCCCCTGCAATATTCCTTGTATTTCTCAAGGAATTTTGTCTTTATATCTTCCCAAGTTTCCATAGTACCTTTTCCTAGGCTCATGAGCCATCTTAATGCAACCTCTTTCAAAGTGGTAGGAAATAGATTAAGCCTATGGGCATCAATAGTATAATCATAACTCCTACAGAGTATGTCAAACTCAAATAAGAAGGTATTAGGATGTTCTATGACAAGTCCATAAAATTTTGGGAGTGTTGAGGCAAGAATGTTCTTGATGTTGTCAACTTCATTCTGATGGGCAATGGGGAAAGGAAAATCTAGTTGGTTAGGTATGTTCCTATTTGCATCATCCATGCCTGTTTGATGTTGTTCCAAAGAAAAAGGGTTCTCAATCTAATTTTGATCTTCAAAGGAGACTTCAGAATTAGTCAGATCAGGATATGCATCAACAAAGGGTCATGGATCTTCTTCCTCTTCTACTTCTGGTAGGTTCTAATATTCAACTAGCTGGAGTGGATTAGGATTTTTAGGAAGGAATCTCCCATACGCATCCCTTCTCCTTCCTTTATGTATGCGGTATCACTCACTATCAGTCATCTCACACAAAGAATTGGTAATGAATAAGGGGGGGTCATTACTTCCTAAATGAGGATATACTAAGAACAACTTCCCTAAACACTACAACAAGGAAATGTACCAATGAATCCAAAATACTCCCTAACTTGACACCATCCCCGACAACGGTGCCAAAAATGTTGGCCTCCTATAATGATTTTAATAACTGAGCCTTTATAGCCATGACTCACAGATTGGACATCTAACCTGAATAGCTATCTCAACCATCATGAAGGTGCATTTAACTTGTCAACCCAAGGACATGAACTTGAAATGGGTCAACATAGTATGTGCACTAGGAACTCAAATTATCCATTGCATTCTATAGCTAAGAAACACAATACTGAAAGTAAATTGCTTGAAAGGGAAAGAGACAAATGTTGAATATCAATCAATGATTATGTTAAGCTGAAATGTATAACAGGAATAAAAATTTGAGCAATGAACATGACACTACTCTATCTGCTTTGGCTGTAGGAACAGTCACATAATGGAATTCTAGTGGTTGCAGGAACAGTCAATGTCAAATTTCTAACTAAGTACTAAATAGAAAGTAATACTAAACTAATGCTAAACCAATAGGGAAAATTACTCACCAAGTGGGCCCCCTTGGATAAGTATCCTCTAAAATAATAAGAACTCAAGTGCTTGAAATAAGAACTTTATTTTCTTCACTGTAAATCATGCATACAAGAGAGTAATGTATTTGTATCACTAAAACTAGAGAATGAGAGTACAATATCAAATCATGCAACTTCTGAAGAAGGAGCACCAAATCATTATTTATACTACAGCTAAACAAGGCAGTCAACTCCATGACTAGGAGGAACCCATTTAGGGAAAAAGGGGAAAGTGGAGCAATGGCAGTTACACATGCATGGAATTTGGTCAGACATGCAAGTCCAGACATAGATCCAACACAACAGTAACACCCATGCATGCTCAATAATTAAGGTCCACTACAAGGTGGTTACATTCAGTTGCATGAAGAATCTTTTGTCGTCGGTTTCCTTTGACTTGGAGCGATTCCTCAGTTGGATGTTATGGTGCATGCCTAGCTAGCGGTGTCTTTCTCAACCTGGCATATTAAATCTACATGGCAAGGTCAATATGCATAATAACTACACATCTACAACCACTCTAAGAATCATTCATTAATCACATGCAAAATCAATATAGTTAACCCACATAATATGCCAAATCTCATTAAAGCTTGCAGAGATAGGATAATGTCAAATGTCAATGGTTTGAGGGAAAAATTATGCAAATACCAACATTTAATCATCAAAGTTCATGACATTACTTGGGAAATAGACTATAGATTCTACCCAAAACTAGACCAAAAACTAGGCTCATCATCTATCGGCATCTAGTTATTAGATATGCAATGTGAAGTAATGCTTTGACTTTGAAAGATATGCAATGCAATGTAATCAACGATTTGAATATAAACTACAAAAATATAATTTTTACAATTCATTAGTTAAAATATTTATTTTCTTTGCTCTCTATATCTCTATATGCTATGGAAATACCTTTCAATTTCAAAAAAAATAGTTTTTATCTCTTGTACTACAACTTTTTACGTTTTTTTAAATATGTTTTTTTCCTAATTTTTTCAAAAACTCTTATACTTTTGGTTTGTATATTTTTTCCCCAAAATATTTTTGTTGCTATGCATTTTAAGCATGAATCATACACGTGAAGACATGCAATATACGTGAAGTATACATGTGAATAAGTGAAGCATACATGTGAATAATGAGGCAGAAGTAATTGAAGCATTCCAAAGGATACAAACCACCAGGAATGGAGCTTATTTACACAATACGCTTTAGATGGCGATTATTGAGCAATCGACAGTAATTAATTAAGCATTAGATGTAAACAAAATCCATCCCTACAACATTGAAGCATACAATTTACACGATACACATGATAACATCATTCAAGAATGGCAGTAGCAAAATAAGATTTTCTTTAATCAAAAATCCGTAAGGCTATATAATGCTATATATTGATAAAATTATATACAATATATCCAAAAAATCCATACAGGCTTAGTACAAAGGAGTCGTATGGACATAAAATGTCACGTATATATCGATAGTACAAAACATATGTTCCAAAATTCCACATAGGCATACAAAAAATGACCCTAATACATAGTCATTTTCCTCTAGGGGAAGGAAATAGATCTCGTGCTGCCTTTGAAATTTGGCTCGATGGAGTTACTATTGGTTCTCTTGTCTTTCAAACACGCTTGCTAGTTCTCCTCTCTTCAATCTGGACCTTCAACTGATACAATAAAAAGTAAAGATGTTAATACATAGAAATTGAATTATGGAATGACATATAAAAAAATATAATCACTTACCACATACATAGAGTCATCATGCACATTTACAACATTACCACATCCATGATTTGGAGTGACAACCACCTGGAGCAACCATCAAGATAGAAATTAAACTACATAAAAGTATTGTGAAAATTTTCTATAATAGACCATAAAAGAGGAAATATAATGTCAAATTGACTAATCTATTACATACCTCTCTCAATGGATCAGAACTGGCTATTGTTGCAGCAAATCCATGGTCCATTGTTCCACCAACATCACCAAGGTTGTCTAATGTCATCAACTGCAAATGAAAAAAAATATCTAACATCAATATAAAGAAGTTCAACTAGTCCCTTTATAACTGTCATAAATGAAAGAGTAAATGGTTGGCCTCAGTTGAGACTACAATATAGTGCTTATAGATCACATAATGGTGAAAGTACTAAGTCCACTAGGATATTCCGAACTCTTGCAAATGCCAAAGTTCAGTGCTCATTGAGATTCGTATTGCATATGTAGATGAACTAATTCTAATGAGGGCATGCTATCAACATAGTGATAATGCCACAATGAAGTTCACATGAATGAAGTGAGGATTACTATATTGCTAGTAGCTTTCAAAGGGATAATGGAACATACGATGAACTACAAGGTGTGTAGAGTTTTACTATAGCACATGAAGTTGGTTGTTGAGGTGTGCAACAGTAATGGAGAAGACAACTTTGGTCAATACTGAGTGGAAGCAAATTTATTTCTTCTAATGGTGTATAGGATAAAATTTGGATGGAGGTGCTATAGCATAGACGAGATAAAGAGACAAGACCAACAAGGGATAATGGAACATATAGTGAAATAATAGAGGGTATAATGGAATGGGAGTCGAATGTGATAATGGAATATGGGATGGACTAGAATAGATTAATGGGATGGGATAACAAAATATAGTGTGAAATATTAGAGGTTAATGGGATGGGATTAGGAGGGAATAAAGGAACATAGTTTGAATTAGGGAAAGATAATGGGACAAGACAAGAGGGGATAATGGAACATAAGGTGAAATAAGAGAGGGTAATGAGATGGGAATAGAAGGGATTAATGGAACATAGGATGGACTAGTATAGATTGATGGAGGGGATAGGATGGGATAACAAAATATAGGGTGGACAATTAGAGGTTAATGGGATGCAATTAGTAGGGAATAATGCAACATAGGGTGAATTAGGAGGTGTCTAGCGTTTGACTATAGTATACGAATTGCGAACTTGACATGTGTGTAGCAATAATAGAGAAGAGTTATCTAGGATGAAATGTGGATAAAGATGGTATAACATAGAATGGATGAAGGAACATACGGTGGAACATAGGGGATCATGGAACATCTAGGGTGAAATAATAATGGGTACAATAAGATGGGAGTAGAAGGGCATAATGACACACAACATGGACTAGAAGATATTAGTGGGATGGGCTAGGAGGGGATCATGGAAAATAGGGTGAACTATTAAATGTTAATGGGATGGGATTATGAAGGAATAAAGGAACAAAAAGTGAATTAGGAGAAGATAATGTGACATGATCAATGAATACAAATGCAATGTTTGTGTTTCTCATCAATTTTTAACATTTGTATACGCAAAATTATAAAAACTAGCTAACATTGTTTTACAACACCATTAATGAATAAAGGTTGCCTAAGTGAAAGTTGTTTGAGGAAATGAATCAATATGTGTGGAGGTCGAAGGTCCACCAAGAAACTGTTTGAAATCCAAAGCATGTTATGAAGCAAACATTCAAATATAACATTCAATTGTTCAAATGCAATAATAGTATCTTTAATACTAGTTGCATACCTGTGGACTCATCATTGAGAATGAATAAAGGTTTGTAGGAATGGAGCACATCTCATGAACAGTTTGACCCTGAAATTTTATCATATCAAAATTCTACTAATTTAGTTATTCTTAAATTTCAAAATATAATTTAATAAACAACATTAAATGAACTTGTTGAATTTTACCTGAGTGTCAATGTTGAATGTATCATTCAGCAAATCATTTGTGAAAGTCATCGCCTCTGCAGTTGATGTAGGTTGTGTAGTTGCATCACAAGCACTCTAATAATCGTACAGGTGCAAACAACACCACAAGCGCCACAATGGTGGGTTGGAGCTAGGGGCCTACACGTCTCCTCCACATCAGGCTCTACTAGAGGCCTTGCACACTGTAAAATGGTCTAGGTGAGTGAGTCAATCGAATCCAACGTGTCCACCTCTACACTATCCTTAACAATGGAAGGAACAACGACATGCTCCACCATGGGTCTAGTCAAGGCTCTCGGTGCCAACTTTGGATTACATCGTGCAATAGGTCTATCATGTGTGGAGCCCCCATCTCTACCCTAAAAGTCTAAGATGTCAAAATAGTTTGGCATTTTATTGAGGACAAACTCACAATAGAGTTTCCTCAAAAAGTATTATGGTACCTCATGGTTATTGTATGGAGGTTGGTCAAATACCACCCACCATCGCTCCCAAATTTTATTTTTAATTAACTCATGGTGGCACCAATGGACATGCGGAACCTCTTGTTGCATGAGACAAAGGTGCATTGGTTCTTAGGTCTATAAATAGGGCACACAAGTTGACTTTACTAAAAAAAAATTGACATCTGCATATGACAAACCACTAGCATAAAATTGTCTCATCTCATGCCTCTTATTTGACCAAAAATTTATTTTCTAGCCCATTTCTCCTACATGAGTTACAATTGACTTCAATGATTTAGCAATCCCTCTCCTATAAGGGTGGGTTTCAACAAGCTCGGTTAATCTTCCAATTAATTGTTCAATGTCTCTTTTATTGTTTTCAATTTGATTTAGAATATTTTCTTGTGTTCCTTGAGGATGCCTATGAATTGATGGAGGGGTTTCAGGTTGTTCTTGTATAGGAGGCTCTTCGTGAGGGGGTGATTGTGAATTCTCAATGTTTCGAGGTGGAGATTCATTCCCTAAGAATTAGAACAAAGTTTTATTATAAAAACCTATTTCAATCTGCATTCTAAATCAAATTTGAAATAAATAGAATAAAAATGCATACCTCTTCACAATCTTCGACCTCTCTAACATGTTGGCAGCATCCTCATGAAAAATCACAAGCTAAGGATACAAATAATAGATGATATTTCGTGAGCACAAGTTGCAGACCTCAAATCCTCCAAGCCAAGCCGCGGGTTGAAATGAAATGAGGGTTTGAAACATGTTTTTTGGTTTTATTTTGCTTTTTACATTTGGTGTGTGCCAAATGGCAAATTTTGGCCTTTTTTTGCAAACTTTTCCAATTTGGCACCAAAATTGTGTCATAGATTGGTGCACTTACCCCTGATATGTCTATTTTATAATGTGGGAAAATAAAGTCATATTTGTCAAGGATGCAGGGCATTTATATACCTTTCAATGCCCTAATATCCTCATTTTCTTTTGTTTGTTTTTCTATGCAAGGTTTTTCTTCATTGTGTTTATAAGGATGAAGAAATAGGAAGGAAGAAAAATTCACATTGCCCTCAAGGATTTACCGATTTTTGTTTTCCTTGGTTTGAGTTTGAATTTGTTTAACATTTTTCTATGTTAGTATATTTATTTTCTTGGTTTTGTTGGATTTGTATAATGATTTTATTATGGGTTATTCTTTGGTCTTGTGGTTGTAGATAAAAAGAGCTTACATGATTTTAAGATCTAAATTTTCTCCTTGATTTCATTCATAGGGGTTTGTGTAGGTTATAGATGCATCCATGCAGGCTTACCAAAAGAAGATTATAAGAATTGGGTTACATGGAGGGTTTCCATATTTCTAAATTTTCCTTTATCATTGTATTATTCCTTCTTTCCAGATCTAGGCCCTATTATTAGAGGATGAGATGTTTAAAATATTTGAGATCTAAATTCCTTTGGGATTTGCAACCAAAGCCCCTTTTAATTATTTTGTTGTATACCAAGTCCTTATAAATCCTCCATTAAAATACAAGCTTCAAAAAAATCTATCTATGGTTGTTCTTTGGTGAAACTAGAACAAAATATTTTTATATTCATTTTGTTGTAAGATATTTTATTTTAACGTTTATTTTAACTTAAATGAAAGAACTATTAAAAATAATAAAAGAAATTTTAAAAAAACAATTAGGGTGCCCCTCCCATAGAGGGGTGGATGGCCACACCCCCATCCCCATTCCCCCACAAAATTGTGGGGAGGGGGCATGGACCTCTCTCATGCCCATATGAATGAATTGCAGCTTGTGCAAGTTGTGCATCGCCATGGTGGAATTTTCCCCTTTTTAATTTTTTTTTGTTTTGATAAAGTTTTTTTTACAAAAAAAAAAATATTTTCTTTCATTTTTTTAAGCAATTGAAATATATATGTATGATTGAAGTGATATATATATATAATTTGTAAAAAATACCTCTTTTTTTATTCAAACAATTGCACATCCTCTCAATATGGTTAAAAAAGAAGATCATATGGCTATATATATCTAATTTTTTCATACAATACATATTTACTTTAATTTCCTAAATCAAAAAATCAAAATGGATACATAAACATTTTCCTTTCTTTTTTGTTTTTAGCCACACAAGAGAGGGTATTAAAACTCAACAACAATACTCATTTTAAAATAGCAAACTGGCAACATGTAAATAGGAGGGAATGTCAAGTGTAAAGTAGATTATAATCACCCGAAGAAATACTTATAATAATGAATAGATTTTTTTTTTTTATTAAATAATTCTTACAATGACCCTTGGGATGATGTCCCCATTACATGTCATCAACTTAGTCAAACAAACAAAATCTCAAGTTGATTTTGCATTTTATAGACCATTCACAATGGGGTTTTGAAGGGCCAAAATAAAATTCACAGCAAGCCTTCTCCATAATGCAATGTCTTCAAAACAATATTCAAATCTACAATAATGACAAAAAACTCTAAGCCTCACATGACCAACCTCCCAACTATAAGACTTGTAAAACAATTCCACCCTTAAACTAGGAGATCTCAAGAAACCTAGTTTAACACCTTAATAATCACTAACACACATACAAATCTACATACTACCCAAGAGAAAAATACATCACAAATGAGTCTCCTCAAAAAACCCATATCAAAGGGAGAGTCAAGAAGACTCGCTACATCTTGGAGAAACCAAATAACATGATATCAAACTCCTCATAAGACACCAATCATAATATTATCTCATACTATAATACGCAACTTTATCACTCAACAAGTACTCACAATAACAATGCAATTCTAGCATATATTCCTCCTTTTGTCTTATACTCATCTTTAAAAATAGGCATTCATAACCCAAAAACATTTAAGTACATTAAATCATTCCCCAAGGGAAGCTCCACACCTCACTCAACCGCATCAAATGGGTGATTCTTAATCCCAATAAAAAAAATCCACACCCAACACATAACAACCCAACCTAATAGACAAATTGACTTAAACATACACACTCAACAAGAGGGTTTCCAATAAAAATTTGAATACACAAAAGGAAAAAAATAGCAATATATATTACCCATTATATTATTACATTTTTTTATAACATCTACATTCATACATAATATGGACATGAAGGCCTAACTCTATGCTTCAGGAAAACTTATAAAGATTATTGATACTAGCTCTTTGAATCCTTCTCCTCTCTAAGCTCCCAAACTCTCTATTGCTCCTTTCCTCAAAACCCTTGAAAACCAAAGATGAAAGAATGAGTCCAAATAATAAAACCCAAACCAAAGCTTCCAAGAGAGCATAAGTAAATATTTATTGTCATTTATCTTCTATTCCACTTTTCAAGAGTTTAGACACTTCCAAAACACTTAAAATACTTTATAGCATTACCCCAACCTATAGGTTATCACATTGAGGGGTTAATTTTACACAAAAAATAAATAGAAAATACTGTAATAGGCCTTTAAATTTCTCACTCAATTTCAATTTTGAAATTTAAAACACGAGGAATCTAACTAGCACCCACTTTTAAATACAAATAACTAACACGGATAAAAATGATCACTACAATATCATAAATACATATTTACAAAAGAATACCTTAATTGTCTCATAGGGTAGGGCTTAGGTATACTGGGTAAAATAGAACAATGGTTTCTCAAGACCTCCACCAATTTCATTAGTCATGAAATGTTAACCTACACACTTACAAATGTCCATATGTCTAGAAAAGATAGTCGAAGCCAACATCTACCATTAAATCGTGTGTAACATAAGAGTTTCATATTCAATCTCAATATCAAAATACATAGAAGATAATCATGCAATGTAACTTAATCATCTAAAACATATTTACAAATGATTCACATGATGCATAGAAATTTTAACCATATCCACAATGTTTCATCCTTTCATAATAATTTCATAATAAAATTTATTTATAAAGATATGCAATACAAATAGTAAAATCTAAATCTAACAATTATAAACAATACATAACTTTAATTAACCAAGCCACCATCAATCCACTACCAATCTAATATAGCATTAATGTGTCAATTTATAACCATAATTAGTTTTCTTAAAGTAACATTAATGATTGAAGACATATCTAATGACTTGATGTTCCTCCTAAGAATCGCAATCACATCCCTCATTATGGGGCCCAAGTCTTTGCAAATGACAACTCCAATAACATTGATAAACTAAGTATTGGTGATGTGCACCATGAAAAAGAATTAATGGTTTGGAATTGTAAGGTCATCTTCTTAGAGACAAAGCTTGAAATTATCTAGTAAAAATATTCAAGTTGGTTGCTCAACTTGTTGCACAACCTATTAGCACTCTTAAGATTCTGGCAAGATATTGCATATACAACTCTAATTTGAACATTGATACAATGAAGATCTATAACCTCGCTAAAATAAGTGGCACCTCAATGTGTTCACAATCTATAATATCAAAGGAAAAAAAATCCATATCCTCTTTGTGTGTTGAATTGGTGGATTTATTTTTTTATCATAACGCGACCCTTTATAAGCCACCTTGCTTGGAATGGATTCAAAATGTCTAATAGGTAATAGTAGAGACAAGTTGTTTCCTATCTAGAAATTTTCCATATTCCAAATAGTTCTCTTCAAGGAAATAGTATTGCTACTCTATTATTCTTAATTAGACATCTCAATGGACCACCTATGATCTCAACATGTTTTCCTTGTTTATCTTGTTTTGGAAAAGGTAAGTGGGATCATTGATGATATTAGGGTACAAGCACATGATTTCTAGTTGCAAGATCACAATCCACCTATACAAGTACGACAAGTACTACAAATAGAAACACATATTAAATAATGGGATCAAAAAGTTTAGTTGTTTCTAAGAAATCAATCAATAAGTTTTAGAAATCAATCAAATATATTAACTCACCTAATTTGTAAATAACAAGGCTAGTGTATCTAATTATAGTAGCATATATTCTTTTAGGATTACTTTTGAAGTTATGTAGTGATAATATTTTATTTTTTTGCAAGTGTAGGTTTTTGCTTATGAACTTCATTGGAGAACTATTTTATATTGAATTGTTGACTCAAGGCCATGTCTAAACTAAATAGTATCTAATACCTAGAGATGTGGTTGTAAATGCAAGTTTCTCAATAAAAATTGCAAAAAAGGGACAATTTTCCACATATTCATGAACTTTTTTCGTTCTTATTGATTGCACTTTAAAGTCTTGCATGACATGTGCAATTGAACAAATTATTTTTGCTTGTTGAAATAGCTCAAAGCAATGAAATATATTTTGCAAAATTTGAATACTACTTTCATGGAATCCATTCTAATTGATAGAATGACACGACTCAATTAATACAATGGGATATTTACCCAAATGGAAAACATTTTGTCTACATAGTTTTCAAATAAAAGCTTATTGAACATTATTTAAATAGTTTGAAATGCAAATTTGATGAAAGAAGCACTACCTTCTATTATAACTTAAACTTCTTACAAAAAAGTGACAAAAAAAAGGCCAATTTTTCATAAGTTATATGAAATTTATTTAGTGTTGCTTTCATTTACTGGACTTCAAAGCCCTCCATGACATGTGCATCCAAATGAGTTATTTTTGCTTGTTGAAATAGCTCATAGCAATATTTTGCAAAACATTTGAATACTATTTTCAATAAATCCATTCCAATTGATAGATGGACATGACTCAAATAGTATGACAAGAGAATTTATTATAACCAAAAAACAATTGCTACAGATTTACCTCAAAAACATTCTACACAATAATTTATAAACTATAAACAACTTGGTTTTTAATTTATTTTTTAATAAGTAAGTATTTATACTAACTCAATTTTAAGTCCAGATTCAACAAATCAAGTTTCAAGTGAACCAACTATTAAGTCAAAAGCATGTTCAACTATGTAAATGTTGCTGCTCTAAAGTCTCAGTTTGGATTTTGTTGTTCTAGTTTGAAATTGCAAATGTTGTTCTAGTTTGACATTGTAAATGTTGTTGTTCCAAATGGCTATAGTAGTAATGTAACATTTTTAGTTATTGATCTACTTAGTCTATTGTTGTTTATGTAACTATTGATGCTAAGTCCACTGCTGTTTATGTAATTATTGATGCTATGTCTATTGTTATTATGTAAGTTTGTTACTGCTTGTATCTTACATTATTTCAATATATAAGCATTCAAATTATATCTAAAATTGTATTTAATTTTCCTTCCCCACTAAAATCAATGCATATAAATTGAATATAATTCACCTTTTGAATGACTATAAATATTATATATGTATATATACTATATATATTCTTTTTAAATGGATATAAAGCCTAAGATAGTCATAAAATAACACATTCTAATTTACTTAAAAACTAAAAAGATACACTAGTTTTATATAGTTTAAAATTTTAAAAGTTACATCTTATAATTAATAAAATTGTACTCTTTTGCTTGTAATCAATTAAGAATTACTATAATCTAAATTTTATTATAAATTTTTCTATAAGACATTTGTTTAGCACAAAAAAATTAAATATAAATACATTTTTATTGAATTTATTTCTACATTGCAAAAAAAAACTACAGGCAATGTAATTTTCACTTACAAATGCAGTTTCAAAATAAATAGTAATATTTTATGACAATTTTTTGTGTGCTTTAAATACATAATCCAAGCATGGAGGAAGTTGAAATTTGTAATGGTGGCTCCGCTGTGAATAAAGGTAATGTCAATCAGATTATTACTAATAAATATAAAATTTGTCAATATCAAAATGAAAAAGGGTAGTTATTATTATTAGCAGCAACATAATCAGTTTATAAATACCATTGAAATCTGAAAAAACATAATTAATTTTGGAAAATACTTTTGAAATAAATGATGCCAACTTTTATTTATTTTTAAAAATTTAAGATCCAATCTGGGTTGTTGCATGGTTACCCTCCAGCTGTCATGTATCTGTATTAATTGTAGATTGTCTCCTCTCCAAAGTGGATTATATATGCATATGTGTTATCATTTCCAATGCACAATCTCTCCCAGACCCATTTCTTGTTATGATTTCTCTGTGATTATTATTTTATTATTACTAAATACCAAGCTCCCTGCATTCGGTAAAACTGAAAATGTAAAAATTACATAGTTTCTACTTGCTCCTTTGAAATAAAATGATCTACCATCAAAAAGATGTTGGGGAGGTCTCCATTTGATATGTACTTATAGATACCATATTTTCATGATCTGATTTTTCAGAAAAAATTTTGACAGCCACTTTTAGAGGCATTCAAGAGAGAGAAAAAGGCCAAAGTGTGTGTTAGTTGTGGACAAAGAGAGCAGTTTGGAGTTTTCTGTCAAACCTGTTATGCTAGTGAAAAAAGGTCTTAAGAAATTTTGCAGCTAAAAAATGTTTTGATTTCACTTTTCAGTAGTTATGTTGTTTTTTTATTATAATTAATTATAATAAGAGAAAACTAAATAACAGTGGAGTTAGAAATGTAGAGTTCATTTTAGTAGAGAATATTAATGAAGAAGAAAGACCTCTAAAATATTTTTTTATTATCAAAATATTATAACTTTTTAATGAAATATTCTATTTTAAAATTTAATAAGCATGTTATGTGATTTTTAGATGATATAAAAAACTGATTTTATATATATATATATATATATAATTTTTTTATTTATAAAATAATTTATTTTAAATTTATTTAATAATATATTATATTTAAAATAATGTGTTTTACAAATACATGGTATTTCTAATTTAATGAAAACTTAATGAATTAAATATATCTATAAAAGTGCAAAATTATTTTTAAAAATATTAATGCTTGCTTAAAATATACTAATGTCAAATAGCAAAATAATTTTTCAAAAAAACCAGGAGAAAACATCCTTATACTCTTAATTCAGATGTATTAACTCCATAAAAAACTAATAGTTAGGGAAAAGTCTAAAAGGATGCCGCAGGTAGTGAAACCATAAACAAGAATGCAACAAGACGGCATACATGGGCAGACGAACCATAGGAAAGTCCAGAGTCTCTTCTCCATCTAATGAGCAGGGAGATTCCAGAGCACTGGCCTTAAAAAAAAAAAATGGCTTTTGACAAGGCATCTCTATAGTTATGCAAAGCCGCAGCCCTCTTTTGGTGGTGATGTTGCTGATAGCTCAGTGAAATGTAATTGGTAGCAGAGAGTTTTCCATGGTCGCCATCGCCCAAGAAATCGAAAAGATTCATTATCGGGTTTCTTTCTTCTTCTTTTCTTTTCTTTCCTCTGCTTCTCCTTGTCTGTCAGGTTGCAAAAAGGGGGCTGAAAACACAACGATGCAAACTCCACACAGGCTCAAGGCCTATACTCGTTGGGACTATGCATCAGGAAGTCGAAGTGCTTCCTCCAGGGCAGTACCGGAACCCGCTCCACGAGCAGGAAAATGGCCGCTGGCTGAGAAGAGCAGCAGTGCATCTCAACGTCCATGGTGCGGAGCCCTATTTAAAAAAACACCCATCAATACTTAAAAAATAAATTTAGATGCTATTAAAATAAAATCAAAAATATTTTTGAAAAAAATAAATATACTTACCAGTGTGTTCTCTTTCCAATTCCACCCATTCTCAAAAACAATAGCTTCCAGGCATATTCATCAACCATACTGCTGAAACAAATTCACCAGATTTGTGTTGCTACTACAGCCAAAAGCAATCAAAATAAATTTTAAAATAGCATGCTTATCACCAAAAACAATGAGAAAAAAACAAAAGAAAACAGAGTAAAACACATGCAGTTCTCACCTGGTTGCTGCATTTTGGGACATTTTCATCTTCAAACATTAACAGTTCATTGCGTC
Organism: Sequoia sempervirens; assembly: GCA_007258455.2. Lineage (NCBI taxonomy): Eukaryota > Viridiplantae > Streptophyta > Pinopsida > Cupressales > Cupressaceae > Sequoia > Sequoia sempervirens. Next base: position 220,091 of record VDFB02253637.1, on the reverse strand, counting down.
CCTTCTCTTAGTCACACGCTCAGAACATAATGTGCAGCTATAGCAAATGAATGGCATCGGTTAACAGGGCTCGGATTCCTCCTTTATTGAAAATTCTAGGGTTAGGGTTCCTTATAATTATAAAGGAGGTTTTCTTTTTTGTTATGATATAAAATACAAATGAAGCACAAATTAGGGGAGAGGACAACATGTTTCAATAGTTGTGATAGTAGTTGTTTATATAATGTCTAATATTTTTATCAATATTGGACCAATAGTTGTGACTTTAAAGTTGTTAGTGTTGATGATGACTACCCATAATTAAACAAAATGTATTCCTTTGATCTAAAAAGCAACCAATCATGTGATTCCACTCAATAAAACATTTTGTGAATGCACAAGTATTGGTCTCACTTTTTTTGGGGGCCTTTTGGACACCTTGACAAAAAGCATGTTGATGTGGCATCATATTTGATGATGTGGCCTTGAAATCTTAGTTATAAGTAGAGGACTTTCCAAATAAGCTGTTGTAAAAAATTGGGAGTGATTTGAAATTTTCACATAGGATAATTAGGAGTGCGAAGTTAGGGTGCACAACTACTAGGTCCTCTCCCTAGCATACATATATTAAATATTAATATATATAAAAAATGTCGAGAGTTATCTTTCTAAGGCACCTATTTTCATCATTAAGGTTAGCAAAACTACAACAGTAATGGACCACATAATCACCTCGTCCTATACCGTAAAAACCTTGAAAATACCTCAAACAAAATTACAAAATATCAGTCCAAATGAAAATGCTCACAAGTTAAAATAAAGCTCAATGACAATTTAAGATCCTTTTTCTGTTTAGCCAGAGATTTCAATAGATTTGACTTCAAGCTGAAGTTGAGGTTGCTTTGGCACTGTCACAGTGAGCACTCTATTTTCCATGCCCGCTTTCACTTCATCCACCTTCACATTCTTAGGTAGCTTGAAATGCCTCAGGAATCTTTGTACAATAATTAGAAATCACTTAAGTAAGCTACATTCGCATATTTGTATTCTTCTTAAATAACATGACAAATAGTTAATACCTTTAAATTTTTATAGCCCTAAATTTTGTGTTCATGACACTAGAAGTTCAAGAAATATTTTTTAACTCTCCAAGCTTCTCACAAATATTTGTGGGCTCTATCAAAGGTTCAACACCACCCAACCATGTAGAAATCTTAGGGCCAACCCTCTCTAGTAAGAAGAAATCTATTTGGTAATCATTCAACATGTACAAAAACACTTGATACATACAATAAAAGAGCATCTCAATTAAATATCACAACATTACAACACATCATACAGGGTCTAGCCCATGAAATTGGGAAATAGGACACCATTCAATACATACATTATTAGAATCAAAATCACTCCTTAGATCAATATTCTAATGCATAAAATAAAAGAGTACCATTTGTATATGGAGTATCATCACATAGTTCTCGAGACCATGATAGGGTTGAAGAGTATGTCTCTATCTAATGGGGAAAATCAATGACATCTATATCAATCTCAAGAAGCATACTAATATCTTTCACAATAATAAAATATATCTAGATTGGCATAGTGAACTCACAGGTAAATTTTGTTAATGTCGAAAATGTTGAAATCAATTAATTTTAGTTATTAATCTCTAAACCTTATGCTTGCCACATCATCATTTTCATTATAAACAAATAGGCATGAGATTCCACTCCATTTAGACTAAGAATTAGAAGGAAGAGATATCAAATTCAACAAGCCAATGCAAATGGTGTGTGTTTACTTGATGATGTGCTATTGCAAAACAAGTGATAAATAGAACAAAAATCATCCCTCACAATCCTCGATTCTAGATAGAATCTAAAACTTAAACACTTTGCAAATCAATTTCCAAGCTTCTAACAAGAGGAGAAGAAAACCATGAAAAAATAATTCCCATCAAAGAAGTTCTCTTCTTTTCATTTTATGGAAAAATCTTTATTCAGAAATCCCTTTTTCCCATTTCACACATAAATCCACTTTACACAATACATGATAAAAAAAATGCACTTTTTAGATAATTTTATAATAAAAAGTCATGTAATTCCATTAAACCTTTTTGTTTACAAATGTCGCATTTATTAAGACTATATACATCTTTAATTATTTTCACTACAAGGAAACATGAAAAGGGAAAATGTGATATATTCTAATTAACCTCTATTGGAAAAACCTATGTTTGCATACTGAGTTAAACATACATGTACAACACAAGATAACTAATGCACAATATATAACAACTAATCAGATAATGTATAAAAAAATACATCGACATTAATATTTAATTGAAAATCATTGAACACTAATTATTTGTTTCAAATATTAAGATGCATAATCATAATCACATACAATAAGGTAAAACAATAAAAATAAAATATAATCAAATTTATTATATACTAGCAATCGCACCTGTGTGTGTAATGGGTATGCCAAAGAGCTCTAATTTGAAAAGAGAAAAGGAAATAGAAATTAGAGGGAAAAAATGTTGTATGCTAGTGTTTTCTATCGAGAATAACAATTAGTTGAGGTTGGGTCTATATGAGGGCTATGGCGTCCACCCTCAAGGGGCTAGTCTTGCCTCAGCTTGCCCCAGGTACCCAAGGTATGGGTTGTTGGGCCGTTGGGCTAAGTCACGGGGACACCCCTGTCACATAAAAAAAAACAATTAGTTGGGGCTTTCTAAAAATAGAATCATAGGTATTACAATAACTTTTTTAGTTGATTTATGTGAAGTGTGATATAACAACTAAAAATATTAACCAATTTGAATCAGAATTAAAAGATTTTAACATTTTTTTCTCTTTGATTTAAGTGTGATAAAACAACTAAAAATATTATAATAAACATGATAATAATCATACATGTATAGAAACATCATATCACAATTAGATAATACTTATTTTCTTTAATGAAAAAATATAAATTTGTGTAAGTTTATTATTTCATTCTATTATTTAACACTTATTATTATTAATTTGACCACATGCAAACTGAAATTTGCAACACATGACATCCATAGACAACCATGCACAAACACTACTCTCTAACATGTTAGCATACTATTTAGGCTACATATATCTTACCATTGTGCTTGGTGTCTATTTTCATATTCCCTTTTAATTCACAATCATCAGAATTCACAATGTGTAGCTAAGGTAGTCTGGTAACGAAATAAGCTTTGAATGGTTGTGTAGCTAACCCATCCTAGATAACATGATCTAAAGAGGAGAGAAAAAGCATGCCAGAAATAAATTATTTAGAAAATAAATAAACAACAAGTTCAATTTCTTCAAATAGTTGATCTAACTTGTGCCTTCACATCTTCAAACCCAAAACCAAAAAATATTATTGGCATCCAAAATATTACTTCATAGTTCATACAATACTGGACATCATTAACACTATAATCCTTCAAAGGATGGCTTCCAATAATGTACCATGAAATAGCTAGCATCAATATCGAAAAACCTCTAGTTTGTTGAGCTTTCACAAATCTGACATTGCACAAGAAATTAATATAACAAGTTTTTTCATTTGTCACTTCAAAAAAACCCCACCATGGAAATTATATTTCCTTGATACCATTCACTTCAACTATTTTCATCTTTAAAAACATTTGCATAATCCATATCATCAATTACAATGCAAAAAAATTTATAGGAATCAAGCTGAAACCATATTTATCTTCAAACACAACTATTAGCTAACCTATATAGCTCATACTCTAGAATGTAAATTAAAATATAGGGGCTTCATACTTAACAAGTTCCCAATATGCATGGACACCCCAATCTTACCTAAAAACATTAGGAAATGTGCTAGAATCCGACAAAAAAACTCCTCATGCATAAAAATGTGAATATTCCACCATGTAAATATGTAACTCAGAACATCTGATATCTGTCTAAGACAATTTGAGTACAACCCATCATAATTGTAAATGACTGATTACAAAATAAGATTGTGTTGTAGGTCTTAGATGTGTACATTACACATCAATTTTTTATTAGTTGTAATAATCACAACTGTTCCTATTTGTAACAGTGGTAAAATGTAGCTTTTTTCATCTATCATGTGCATTGCCGAGCCTTGTTTTCTACATAAATTTTTAATCATAACTAACCTTGTTTGGGGCTACTACTTATGAATAAGGATCACATAGAAGAATTTTTTTATTTTTTATTTTTGGTGTAGCTTTTAATGTGTCAAAGTTACAGATAGTTCTCAAGCATGATCTTCCTCCCTTTCTTCCCATAGGAGGTTGTTCCCAGGAATGCCACTTCTCATTTTAGCTACACCTTAACCATAAGGGGTATTAATCTACACATTATACTAAAATGATCATGTCTAAACATACAATAGAATTAAAAAATTAAGGAGTTCAAGTGTAAATAACCAACCATATGCCTCTTGGTACAAAAGAGAACACATTATTCATATTATCAAGACACTAGACACATTCTCTTGATACATAATCAACAATAAAAGCATCTTTGTTTTCAAATTGTAATATCCATCATCCAATAACAGATCATACAAGTATTTTATGCATCAATACCATAAGTAATTAAATGAATAGTTGTGTCAACATAGCTAATAAGGTTGAGATTCTTTCAATAGAAAGATAGATTAAATCCCAGACAATCTTACTTCATACTAACATAACAAATCTAAATAACTTTCCAATTTCTCACAATAAAATCTCATTGCAAGATTTAAATTTTATAGAACAATAATTCTTGTTATTCTAAACTACATTCCATGCATTCACATTATCCATGCTAAGAAAGCATTGTAAGATCTACTCCAAACTTTATAAGACTGTAGAAAAAAAGCATTTTCAAAATGTATAGAAAAAATACCAGTTTTCTAAATCTAGATGGAATGAACCCATGCTTAGCATATTAACATTGTTTCACTTAGCTAATCAAGTTTCAGATAAATGAATTCTAGATTGGAGCAATTTCCAATCAAATTTAGTATGTTTCCACTAAGCTTATTTTCCCATAGATTTAGATGTCTTGGTTTGGTAAGCTTCTCACAAAGCACTGATGGAATGTGTCCTGATAATTGGTTTTCAAATAAAGATAACATTTGAAGAGAGGAACAATTAAAGAGCGAAGGTGGTATTTCACCTATAAGGTTGTTTGTAGAAAGAGAGATAGATTGTAGATGGATGAATCTATCCCCAACAAGTGATGGAATGTTTCTTGACAATTTAATTTCCTGAAAATCTAAAAACTACAAAGACGAATAATTTGAGAGGGAGGTAGGTATTTTTTCTGTGAATCTATTCACAAAAATATTAATCATTTCCAGAAGGACAAGGTTTGTACCAAAAAATGATGGAATAGTCTTGATAACTTGTTTTCATTCAATCCCAACTTTAGAAGGGAAAAATAATTTGAAAGGGAAGGAGATATCCCTCGATAAGTTGGTTCTTAGAAAGATGGAGATATTTTAAATGGATTAGCTGACCCAGATCATATGGAATGGAACCCAAAGAAGACATGTTACCTAGAGGAGGAATAATGCCTGAAAATTGATTGAGATTCATATCCAATAAATTTAACTAAATGAGCATACCTAGTTCACTAGAAATTCAACCTTGGAGTTTATTGTCACTCAAAAAATAGGACGGTTAAGGTTGAGTAAATAGAGGGGATGGTACCTAATAATCTATTGTTGTAGATAGTCAATCCTTTTAATTGAGTGAGCATATCGAGTTCCATAGGGATTGAACCTTCAAGTTCATTGCTATTTAAATCTAGGCCAATCAAGGCTAAGAGGTTGCCCAAAGAGGAAGTAATAGCACCTATTATATTGTTTTGTCCTAGAAAAATAATCTCTAAACTTGTGAGAAAACCTAACTCTTGAGGAATGTGACCATGCAAATAAATGGTAAATAGGCATCGCCATTTAATTATGTTTTTGTGTGTTATTTCTAGTAGCCAGGGGAACCAAATTAGTTAAAATGAATGGAAACGGTAGTAAAAAAACTATCAAATAACTGACTTGACTATGACATTGAGATAATTACAAACTAAAGATAGAAAAAAAAAAAAAGCAACACAACGTTTAAATCCTAAAACTATTGATCCAAACACCAAAGCTATTGAATGAAATCCTAACACTACTGGTTTAAACCCCACTTTAAGTCTACAATCTATTAAATTAGATGAAAAATAATTCAAAACATACCTCTTTGAAAATTTATTTTGAAGAAGAACAAATCACAGATGACTGATAGAAGTGGTAAGAATCTAAAGCACCAAATCTAAGAGGTGGGAGACCCTCATTCAAATTTGACTTTAGTTCATGCATTCAAAATCCAGCAATCAAGAAGAATGATCATAATCTCCTACTAGCTCATAAATAACAACAATATTATAGCAACTTTAATGGAAAAAGTTTATATAAATATTTACTAAAGGAAAAAGTGGAACCTATTTGACTAAATCTTTCAACATACAAGCTAATAGTATAAGCTAAAACATCATAACTGTCAAAACCTCAAAATACAATGCTAAAACCCTAGAGAAGATTAAGGTTTTCTATCTAAAATGATTCGCTTGAGTTATGTTAAGAATTAGCGATGTTAAGACCAAATCTGATCCTCGTTAAAACAATTATGGCTATGTAGGAGATTGTGTGGCTTCACACATAAGTATATAGGTTATTAAATAATTTCAAACCAAATAATAATTAATTCATTCATTTAAAATATAATAGTAATTGAGTATTAGTGATAATTAGACAATCATAACAATAATAAAAATAAATGATTAAATATTAATAAATAAATGATGGTCATTAATATAGCATTAAGGATAAGAAATAGTTCATTAAAATATATGATAATCTCATAAAAATCTTTTATCAATGACGATATGTATGTGAAAATCTATCAAGAATATTTATTCTACATGAATGCATGCAGAATATTATTCTAATTTATAGATTTTTTATCCTATCTAATATATAATAGAGAAACATAACATTTCTATCATGATTATAGAATTCATATATGTGTTTATCATAGCTTTACGGCTTGATTGTGTTGCTTAAATTTTGTATCAATTTCTAATTTACTCGTTTAAAGGAGATAATAAAATAAATATTCTCAGAAATAGAATGAAGGTGCAATTTTTACTCCATCTATGATTATGCCTCTCTTACGGAAACTGCAGTCTATATTTTTCATAGAGACTTGAAACTCCATTGTTCCATCACTATTTGGAGTGAAATTTCCCACGACAAAATTTGTCCATCATTTATCTGGAGTTTTAGCAAGCGGCTTCTGAAATTCATTTCCAAGTGGTTTCTAAAAATTATCCAAATATATAGCCATCTCTTTTGACGGTCCATCAATTGGTTTAAATGAAAATGTGAATGGTGATGGACATGTGGACATGTTGGTTTTATCTATCTTTAAAACAAACGACACCTTGTATAGTGCATTGGGAGACAAGAACATGGTTTTGATGTTTTGCCACACCTTAAACCACTCCACTTCTTTTAGCTCTACAACTTGCTCGAATCTAGATGGTTCAAAAAATACTATCAATTATATAAATTGTATAATTTTTTTTATTAGATTGGAAAAAAAGGGCTAAGAAGAATTGGGATACCCGTCTAACTTGGAGTCATCCCTTGAGACCCATTGCCATAAGCGACAGTCCAAAGCCCCACTGCACAATGAAAACTCTGTAAATTGAAGTTTATACTTACAATGTTTGATGATCGACAAGTTCCAAATTGTGCATATATAATGCTAAAAGGTTGCAGTTATAAGAAGGTTGTGGTGAAGGCAGAGTAGTTCTAGATATTTCCGAAGCCACCATACTAAAAATAATAGCTTTAAAACAACTTTAAAAACAAAGCAAAATAGTAAAAAGCTTTAGAATACCACTTGCAAATTCAATTTGATTAGCTTTTTCTTACAAAAAAATTTCGATGTCTATTTTCATCATTTTTCTCTAATCAAAACTCTAATCCTAACCCTAATTGAATGCTATTTTAAATTGTAACCATTTTTTTCTTCGGTTCTTATTTATCTTCCCAAGAATAATATTAAAATATATTTAAAATAATATTTAAGTTTTATTGGAAATATTTTAAAAATTAAAAGAGAAGAATCAAGAACAAAACTGATAGCTTTCATAAAAAGAAAACTGTTTACGATACGGGTTTGGTTCGGGTTCGAAATTTAGGTCCGGTTCAATCAAATTCGCTGTGGGTTTGACCAGGGTTCGAAACCCTGACTATGGGTTTGACCAGGGTTCATTTTTTTCGAACCCGGTCCGAACCCGAGTAGAATTTGTGCCCAGGTAGACTTTTTTAACGTGTTTTTGCAATTTTTAATTAATTTTTTGACCTTTTGTTGACTTTTAAAGACTATTTTATTCCCTCTAACCCTAATATTTGCCTCTAACACATGAAATAGATATGTGTTGTCTTCGTGTGTAGCTGTGTTGAGATAAATTTCAATTGAATACCATTAATATTTCATTTTTATAGCTGCGTGAATTGTAGTTAGACCAAAGTAAATCAATTTCTTACATTTATTTAGTTCATAAGTATTTTGTCAAACATTTGTCAAAAATACAAAAAAATCAGTTAGGGATATTTTACTGGTATCTAAGCTAGTTTTCCTACTAGCCTGTTGGGTCACTAACAGATTGATGTAGAAATACACTCCATATGCATCCAAGTGATAAAATAAACAAGTGCTATCAGATAAAACTCAAAAGGCCACAATTTCAATGTTTGGAAATACAAGAAGGATTTTCATTTGCAGATTTGGAAGTAGAAGAAATCATGGCAAACAAAGATAAAAGAAATTCACATGAGGACATTAATATAGAATAGCAACTAAATGCACTTATATAGGGATAGCAGCAGTTGATCAAGTTATTGACACAAATGTTGAAAATATGAACAGTGATGCAATTAACTTTGCAAACAACAACAATAATAATAATACCAAAACAATAATAGGATCAGTAACTAGACCCCTGATGCCTAAATTTTGGATAAAGCAGAAGACCTAGATGGTCAGAGGGACAAAAGAATGTAGGACAAAGCTATTTGGACTACCTAAATGAGTATAGATCTGTTAGGAATAATCTCATGAAATAATGTCTCTTACCAATTTTTTCCAATTGAAGCTAAGAAATAGACCCAAGAAAGAGAGAGGAACCCATAGCTAGGACTTACAATGAAGGTTAGGCAAGTTGTGTATACATACTTTTGATAGCTCAAACAAATGCAGAACATGTTCTTAGATCCAAAATTTGGATACATACTTCTCAAATCCTATGTTTGAAGAGGAAGCAATAAAATATGTCAAATGAATCTATATCATGACATTTGAGTATAAAGTGGTGGTGTATTTTTGCTATGTTATTTGACTATTAGTATGGTGGTGTATTCTAAACTTAATTATTGTTGCAAATATGTATATATTTCTGATTTTTATATGTTTTTGTATTACTGAACCCAAAACGAACCCAACCCCAAAAAAAAATTTTACCGAACCGGCGAACCGGATTCTCGAACTCGAACTCGAACCCAAAACCGAACCAGTAACTTAGATAATAATGGTGCAGAGGTTGTAAACACATTAAGGGATCACCTTCCCGGGTCTTGCAGAGCCTGAAGTGTACGATGCTTTTAAAGTCCTCGTAAGTTGGTCCAGGTCCTTCGAGCTATCTTCAATTGGAATTGGCAATTCCATAGGTATATTAGAAGACAAACTTGGTTACATTGTAAAAAGAACCAACATACACGTCAACCACTGAACAACCACCTCTACAGCTGACTTTTTAATCTTTTATGATCACATGAAACATAAAACACACTAATTTCAAGGTTGTTAACATCACTATTGAAATGTTTTAATTTTTTGACCTTTCAAACATTAAAAAGTACATCATTAAATTAATTATGTAATGGCATAAAAATTAAAAACATCATGAATTAATTATGTAACCACATAAGTCAAATATAATTCTATCAAGAAATTAATATCAAATAGATAATATAATCGCATAACTCATACATTTCAATGGCATTGATCTTCTTCTTCATCCAACTCTTTGTCTGTATCATCCAATCCAGATTCAACATTGTAAGGATTGGTCATATCATCATCATCATCATCGATATCAGTTTCGATAATGTCATCATCCACACGGATATCATCTTCATGAACATTAACTCCTACATCATCATGATCTAGTTCCTCCTCTTCGACATCTTCGTCAGGGACATCATCAACTAACCATTGATCCTGATCATCATCTACATCATCTTCTAGTTCTTTGGTATCTTCTTCTTCCACCACATTATACTTTACGGCCTTCCTCTTGGATCATGTCTAACAACAAATGACCAACTTGGTTTACCTGGAACCTCTGAGTAAAATACCTACTCACATTAGCTTGGAAGAACAGGGCTCATTTCCAACTCCCTCGATCAACCTTGTATTAACCATGGTAAATCCATTATCATGTTCAATAACAGTTCTCTCAGGATCATTTTCATTCAATCGTAGCCTATAGGATGACGATAAAAAATTAATTTGAAGGACTTAAAGTCACACTCAAGTATATCATCCAAAATCCCATAGTATCAATTTTTTGAGACTTCTAGATGTATGTCGCTTCTAGATGAAACATTAGTCACCTGAAAGACTGCAGTTATACCAGAATCACAAGTTTTCTTCATGTCATCCAACATTTTGATTCAAAATTTACAACCATTGCACCACATAGCCTTGTGGTGTTTCACAGAATATGTCAAACATGTAAAAATTATTGCAATATAGTTAGTTGATAAACATATTTATTCTTGGTAAGATATGTATGCAAAGAAAACAATCTCAAGATATATATACATCCAATATACGGTTGAAAATAATTAAATAATATGGGTGATTAATATTTATATGTACTGTTTCTCTTAAACACTTTATGCTAAATCAATTTCCCTTTGTGTAACATTGTAATCTCCATTACGATGAGCTTCTTTAATCAATGAAGCCACACCTTCCCATGTTAATGCATGACCAAATTGTTGACATCGTTCAATCCATACCGTCATCTAATCAAGATTGTTTGCGATGTACAAATGTAGTGCATTCCACTCTCGACCAACTATACCAAAATAAATTGAAATTCACAAACGACGTATAATTAGTTAAATACCACAGTATATGACCTTAATTTATAATTGATGTATATTGAAGATTAAAAATTAAATAAGTACAATATACATAAAAACCATATGTAAAATGCATTCCAATTAATCTCCATGATCATCTTATAATTACCTCTCACTTTCCTCAATCTACCTTTCCCCAACAGGTACTCCCCTTCGAATTTGTTAATGGGGTTGGGATCCCAAATGCGATCTAAATGGATCTTTGCTGCAAACTTAGGAAGATATTCACTAATGTACACCATGCTCTGGTATACCATATATCCCTCCACCATAGAACCCTCAGGATGTGCTCTTTATCTAACCAAAGCCTTCAAAAATTTCAAGTGCCTCTCAACCATCCACATTTGACCTTGTGTGTACAGGTCCACACAATTCAACCTCCTCAACTTGGTGTATGAGGTAGTGTTCTTGTGCATTGAAAAATGTTGAAGGTAGACACTTTTGCATTTCACACATTAGACAAGGAATTTTTCTCTTCCAATAATTTAT